>VYXB01004792.1:285740-297747 GCA_013397135.1 Pachyramphus minor | reverse complement strand
TGGGGGGGGGTTGTGGGGGGGGGGGGGGGCTGGGTTTTTTTGTCCCTAAAGAAATGGAATGCTGGATTTCCCTTATTGGTTGATTTGGAGATTATCTGAAGAGGTTCTGCCTGATGAGTTTTTGCTCTGATTTTTTTCTCCTGTGTAGCATGTTAAGAATAGACCCAGGGATTTAATAAGGAACAGAATATAATTCAGTAGAGGCATGGGCCTCTCAATCTGAGCTATATTGTTTAATTCTCTCTCTTTAAAAGTAATAAAGATTTGCTTTTTTCTTTAATTGAACCTTGCTGCATTGAAATAGGCACTGATAGGTTAAACAGTCTCAGTAATAAAGTCATCAGTCTCAATAAACTTGATTGTTGCCAACCTTGTGAATTTTATAGGAGCATCAGTTTTATGTATTTATATAAATATTTTTGTATTCTTTGCTGTTTATAAAATTTGAAAGTAATTTCTTTAGTGCTCTAAAATAAAACTGAAGTAATTTCATTTTTTTTATGACTACTAACTGCATATCCAAGCAATGATGTGTAACATACAAATACATCATGCTATATATGAATGTGTCAACGGCAAAGCAGTGTCTGAAATTCTAGACAAGTTGACTGATAGCAAAATAAATAGGAGACTTTTATGCCAAATCATCATTTCACAGATTCAAGGCAACAACTTTTCCCATTTTTTTAAAAAAAAACCATTTAAATAAAACATTTTTTTTTAAGAACAACATTCCCAGATCAACTAGGATTTCACTGGACATGAAAAAGATATGGAAAAAAATCTGCTTTTGCTAAAGAATTACTTTTCACTCATCCATAAACAAACCATTTTTCATTTGAAAGTCTATAATATTTTGTAGGTGATTTTCTCTTTTCTGAAGAAAACCACATTCAGTACAAGACCAATTGCTTAAATCTAAACAAATTAGATAAAAATTAAACTCCAGCTGAGGAGAACCAGTGCTTGTGCCAATGAGCTGTTAATTGATACATAGGTAGCTGATTTATGTTTTTGTGCTTCTTATAGTTTATTCAAACCTCAGAGACTGATGTCTAAACTTTTTAAAAGCGATTTTAAAATATCTCTAACATGCTTCAGCGTCAGTGAAATTCTCCATATAACACATTTCAGCTCTCTGTTGACTATTCTTTCCTTCACGGGACAACCCAGACTTGAATTTCAGAAATTGAGGTGTGACTGCCTAGATTGCAGTTTCCTCACACGTTCTTTCTTGCATTTTTTGAAAACAAGTGTAAAGACATGAGCCACCTCCAGTAACACCTACAATTGCAAACCAAACTGGTGGGCTTGTGTTAGCCCAAGTGGTTAAGTGATCTCTAACTCTGTCTTGACTTTCACAAAGCCTGAATGTAGGTGCAGGGGCCTGTAAGACCTAGGGACAACAATTTCAGAAACCCCATTGAGTACCTCAGCTTTCTCAATGTCTATCACCACCAGGTCCTCTCTCCACGGAACAGTGGACACACAGTTCCCTCAGTATTTCTTCTCCTTCTGTAGTTTGTCTCCTTCTATAGGTTTGTCTTCCTGCCTTGGCATCTCTTCTCAATGTTAATTCTCACTCTACTTTGGCTTTTGGATCTCCAACACAGCACACACCAGCAGTGCCTCTGTGGTACTCCCCAGGTAGCCAGTCCTTGTCTCCACCCCTCTTGCACTTCCTTTCTGCATCCAAGCTCAGTCAGGAGTTCCTTATTCATCCGCACTGGCCTTATGCTTCACCTGATAAACTTCCTGCATGTCAGAATTAATCTTTCTGTGTTTTGAGGACATTACCCTTGGAAGTCAACAAGCTTTCTGGTGCCATTTTGCTTTTCAGGACAGTCTCCCGTGGGATGTCACCAAGCAGAGCACTGAACAAGCTGGAATCCTCTCCAGAGACTTGTGGTTGTAGATCTAGTGTTTTTCTTGTTCATTTCTCTCAGGATCTCAAATAGCACTACCCTGTAGTAGCTGTAATCAAGGTTGCCTTCAATGTGAAACAACCGCAGCACAGATGCTCCCACACATTCCCTGCATCAAAAAATTGTTCTTGGTACTCAGCAGAAATGTTGTATAAAGGTCTTCTCTCAAGGTTAGCAAGTCAGATGACAGAGGTATGTGTGTGTCTGTGTCACCTGTCTATTTACTATTCACACAAATGGGGTCCTACTTGAAGAAAAGTACAAAGATCAGTGTTTACAGAGCCATTGTACTGTCCTCTCTTTTATATGGGTCTGAGTCGTGGGTCATTTACCGCCACCACCTGCGACTCCTAGAACACTTCCATCAACGCTGCCTCCGTACAATCCTCAATATCCACTGCATGGATTATGTGACCAATATGTCTGTTCTTGAGCAGGCAGCAGTTACGAGTACTGAGGTCATGCTGCTGAGAACACAGCTGCGTTGGGCAGGGTACATCTCCAGGATGAAGGACCACCGCCTCCCTAAGATCGTGCTCTGTGGTGAACTTGCCACTGGCTGCTGCAAGAGAGGAGCCCCGAAAAGGAGATACAAGGACTCCCTGAAGCAACATCTCAGCCTTGGCCATATTGACCATCATCATTGGTCTACTCTGGCCTCCAATCAGGAGGCCTGGAGACAAACTATCTATAATGCTGCTGCCTCCTTTGAGAACTCACTCAGGATCACTCTCGAGGAGAAAAGACAACGCAGAAAGAATCGCGTCCAGTCGGTACCGCCTGGGGAATCTTTCTGTTGCGCCTTTTGCAACCGGACTTGTCTGTCACGTATTGGCCTTTTCAGCCATCAGCGAGCCTGCAGCAAACGTGGGTAGAGTCCTTTGAACTCTTTGTTCACAAAGCCAAGTCATGATGATGGAGTCTAACTTAGCTTAAAAAAGGCTTCATTTTTTAGATGTTAGCAGTGTCATGAAACAAGACATTTTTTTACTTCTCAGTTACCAAAAAATATGGTTTTTTAACTTACAATTAAAAGAAAAAAGTGAAAATATGGTTACAGTAAACAGTAAAATTAATTTGAGTCAATGGCCTTTGTTTTACTCTGGTTAACATGGTGGGGAGCTTATTATCCTTCCTGCTTCAGTAATAAAGATGAAAAATTTAGTCTTTATTCAAGTAGCACATGTTGAATTACACATAAGAAATTATTTTGAGTAACACCTATTAGTCAATTGTTTAAAAAACATGATGAGTTACAGACTGAATACCTACTGCCCAGGAACTGGCTGGACACTAGACGTTGCATGCAGAATGGATGCAGATAATAAACCTTTTTGCTTTGCTTCACTGCTCCATGTAGCCTTTGCTTTTCTTCATTAAACTGCCTTTATCTTGATCCCTGAGTCTTTGATCTTATTTTCTCTGCCATCCTTCACAGGAGCAGGAGTGAGCAAGTGGTTCAGTGGGCACTTAGCAGCCAGTCGAAGTCAACTCACCATACCAACCAGAAGAAAAAAGAAAAAAAAAAACAAAAAAGGAAACTTTTAATAACTGGATGTAACTGGATGCATATAAAATAGATAACCTTCAAATTATTAAATTAATCTTGACAGGTCATGCAGCCTCATGAAAAATCACGTAGACATACATTTAGGCAAACACTTGTTAAATCCCTTTGCAAAAATTCCAGTGAAAGAGCCGTAGTAGTTTCCTATACCCATAACGGTGGTGATGCAGATCAATTAAGTGTTGGATCAAGAAGACAGTCATAATGTGTCATCATAACAAAAGATGACTTAAAATGAATGCATAGAGCTCTTCTGTTAAGATGAAGAGATATAAACTTGTTTTGATTCTGATGGCTTTTTGATGAATGACAGTTAAATTTTTATGTTCTTTATATGTATATAATTTAATATATAATTTTTAGAAAATTAAAATTCATAGTTTCTGTACAATTAATATTTTCTGGGAAAATATTACTGTAAATCAATATTAAACCCTTAGCAACAGGTAATAATAGGAAATATTAAACAGTTAGTTAGATTACAACTACTTACAACAAAATAATAAATAGATTTTACAATCAGAGTTCCTGTTTAAATGCACATTTTGAACAGTATATATTCATTACCACTAGTAAAAAGTTCTTACTATGGCAGTAAGAGTACCTGTGAAAAAAGGTTTTGTTAAACAACTATTTAAATATTTAATTGTGTGTCTAATTGCATTTCAGTCCATAAATTTATTAGTACAAACTTTTTACTTTCTCTTTTTTCTTCTATTTTTTTTTAATTAGGTCAAAATAAGAAATATCTAGTATTGTGAAATTCTTGTCTGTCTGACTGGGGGACCCATGAATGTTCTAATAAATATTAGCGTAGATTACTAAATTCTTTTAAGTCTCATTATATTGTACCTCTGCCTCAAACAGAAAAACTGCTGCAAAAGGAATCAATAGATCAATGTACTTCCACCATTTCCTGAAAACATATCTAATTTATAATTTTTAATTTCTTTTTCTCAGTATGTATAAGATATCAGCATTGCAATCCTATCATGTTACTCTATGAAACAATCAGAATAAACTCTTCAAAAAATAAGCTGTACAAACCACAGTGAAGTGTAGTGGAGCTTGAGCACTTTTATTGAAAGGAAACAGTTGAAGGTAATGAGAAAGCCTGTAATTACTTAAGTGGCACAGGATTAGGTCACTAGTGAATTCTGCATACAGGAGTTTATGTGTTGTATTAAAGATTGCTCATAATTAGATTTTTAAAAGACAGAAAAACATGAGAAAAAATAAATTTGAATATTTCAGTGAATATAATATGCTATCTGGTGCCAAAATATTCATTAAAAGTTATCTGTTCAGTTGACCAACAACAACCCCCCCCCCTTTTGGGAGCTGAAGATACATACAAACCACAAAAAATTCCCATAAGTTTACTGACTTATGTTAAGACGGAAGCAAAGTCCTGTCAGAATGTAACACTAATACTATGTGACGAATTCTAATTCATTGCAACATTATTTGATGTGCTAATAAAATACAACTTGTAAATGTGTATTACCAATAGCAAACTAAGTCCTGTCAAAACTAATGAAAATTAAAAAATTTGCCTGTCACAGATAAGTAGAACTTATTTTTATGCTATTTCTTTCTGACATGTAAACACATTGTGGTACTGATAAGGTAAACCTAAAAAATACTTCTGTCTAAAGAAGTCGAACTTAGAGAAAGATCAAAACACTATGTAGAAAATTTGAATTTATGATATGGAGGAGAAGGATGAAAATGTTGCACTTGGCTAGCTGAGGTCAGGTACAAAATGACACAACCTATACACCTGCAGTGGGACACTGAGTTTCTCATATCATGCCTGAATACTGTCCTCAGAAACATTATTGTCAAAACAGATTCAGCTGAAACAGAATGTTGATTAACAGATATGGTGACATTTTTCCCGTGAGTAGAACCTGTGGCAGTTCTACATCTGGCTGGTAGATTTGGAAGATATTTCAGCTATTTTTCAAATTCATCGCCAGCTGAAGATGACTAATGTGGTAACTGTAAAGGATTGCTGGAAGCTAAGCCCCAGGGCTGCTTGAGAGCATAAACTTTAGCTCCTAGTTAATCTGACCAGACTTCCAAGGGATGAGTGTAGGAAATGCTCTCTGAATATTGTGTGCTTGGGAAGATCAGCATGTGTACTGGCAAATATGACTGCTAGAAAAGTCTTTGCACACTTCCCAAAATTTAATTCTCTTCTAACTCCTTTAAAACTTCACGCATATCCTCCCATGCATATCAGTGTACACACTTAAGCTGTTCCTTTGTCACTTAAGTTCCAGCCAGCACTGCTTTTATGTGTTTCATATCATGCTTGCTATTTTATTTTAGCTTTTGTAGTAGGTGTGATTTATTTTTCTTACTAAAATATTTTTACTAAGGAATTCCTTATGCATTCCTTATGTCTAAAAAAATTACTTAAGATTCATAATAATGATCACTTCATATTATCTACACATATGCAAGCAAACTAATATACGCACACATTCACATGCATAAATATATACATATTTTAGTGTCCATTATAATCACTTTGCAGTTTAAAGATCTCTGATCTTCCAAAGTAGGGAACACAGTTTCCAGAGATGACCTGATAACTCAGCAGCAGAGCTTTTTTGAAGTAGAGAAGCTGAGCTGCAGGTCCATAAAGTGCTCAGGATCTGTGCCAGGGTACGGCTCATGAAAAGGACTGGTCTTCCCAGGAAAGAGACAAAACAGATGTTTGCGTACACAAAGACAAAAAAAATGATCTAGGCTGGAGGTGTCATGCCACTCATAATCCAAGAAAGACATCAGTCTTAAACCTCCAGTTCAGACATATGGATGTCCCCAATGACAGTTGATCCTGATCTTACCCAGTACAAAATTTCATTGGACAGAGGTCCAAAATATTGGAATTGGAAAATCTTTAATTTACTTCAAGTCATCCAGTCTTTGTCCTCTTTTTCTCTGTTGTACTAAGTAGGGTCACAAAAGTAATTTCACAAAATCCCTTTCTAAGACCAATCCTGGTACACACAGTTGTATTGCATTCTCAATTCACCTTAGTTCTCTTGTGGATACTTTTGTGGAAAAGGTTTTTCACAGAAGTTTCAAACCCCTACATCCAGTGATTAAAAAGCTGGTTTTGATAAAAAGTTATTATTTACCTAGTACACATGTCAACAGTAAGTTAAATTATTTTCTTTGCTTTCTAGTCATAGAGTGTTTCAGAGGGATTTGGAGAAAGACTAACTGCTCTCTTATTTACAGTGATTGAAGTGAGAAGCAATCTTGTGGTAATTGATAGGTCTATTTGAGTTTAAAGATTAAATGAGGGTACAGAGAAACAGAAACTAAACATCAGTGCTGTGTCATGGTAACGAACAGAAGTTTGAACTGAATGGGAAGTTAAGGGAGGAGAATCATCAGATTCATTAAAGGCCAGATGAGCAAATCCTGCTAATCAAAACATTAGAGAGCTTGACTAAGTAATCTTAAAGTAATTTATATGCAGATTAATGTTTAATTTATTCTTATACATGGCACAAAAACTTTTTTTCTTCAATTACACCAAGACATTATCACCTCTAAAAAAGATGAACACTACAAACTGGACTGAATCAAACCCACCAGTGTTCGGGGCTTTCTATAAGTGAGTGATCTCCCTTCTAAGGAAGCATTTCTGAGAGCTCATCTCATGAGTGTGAATTTCTTCATAACTACTAGTTGGTGTCAGTAAAGTGAAAACTTCATAAAGTTTTAAATTATTTTGTCGTTTAATCAGAAGGAGTTGTCAGAAAATCAAGACAAGGTGAACATGAAAATGTACGAAATTTGTTAATGTACTACCAAACTATTTGACTGTAATCATTCATACTGAAATTCTTTTTATTTAATATCAGAATTAAAATGTAACAATTTTGTTAATATTCATTTCAGTGTAACAGCAGCTATGATAAGAAACTTGTGAAAATGTTTCAAATCCAAAACTATAAACTAAATCTCTATTAAAATGAAAATTAAATTTCCATTCAGAAATCTCAACTGATTATTATTTATAATTTCTGCATATAAAAGTCTCAGAGTTTGGCCTAGTAGAATAAGACTTAGAGTAAAGAAAAGATCCTAGAACCAAATGCAAAACAGATACAAATTGAGATTTGCAATTTAAAGTCTAATAAAATTTTAGCTATTATGATACTAATAATATGTCAGGGAAAAAGTTTTGTATTTTCCTGTTTAAAAATTTCAAGTGCAGTGTTTAGAAAATTAACATGAGTTGCAGACAAACAGGTTTTGGTTTTGGTTTGGTGGCTTTTTTTATGTTGTTGTTTTTTTAATAAAGTCTTCTTACTGAATTGAAAATACTTTTTATTCCACAGTGGATGCCTTATTACCTGTAGATTTATAATTGGAAATAAAAGAGCCTTTATATCCACCATATGAATATTTATTCCTATTAAATGGTTGGAAAAAAGTTGTGATGTTATGAATGGGTAATCCCTAAATCTGTTACATTGTGATTGCCTTTATTATGTGTGACTGATTTTTCCTCCACAAAATTAAGAGATATAACTTCCTTATACTGCTGTTATACTGAGATTAAAATAGCTATTTACCATCACCATTTACTGTGGACTGGATTATCTCCATGCCTAATATTTCTAATTCTTTTACACTGCTGTCCTGGTTTTAGTTGAGATAGAGTTAATTTTTGTCCTAGTACTTGACTTGGGGTTAAACTACAGTTACTTTTTCATAAGACTGTACTTTGTAATTACTTAGCTAAGTCTGGTAGGAAGGAAAAATGAGACATCTATAAAAATAAGTGAGAGCATTTTCTTTTTAAGATAACTAAAAAATAAAATATATTGATAGAGAACTACAGAGGGTATTTAAACTATAATTAAGGGTTTCTTGCAACGTGACTGTAGAAGGTAGAAAATAAAACTAAAAAGCTTTTTAAAAAAATTGTTGTTAATAGGATGAAGAGGAGAAAATAAGATTATTTACCATTTACTTCAGTTTTCCTTTAAATGACTGGAAAAGGAGCTTGGGAGACAGTGTGCAGAATATTTTGAAGATAAACTATAATATTTATTACAATATGAAGAGAAATGCTATTTTCAAAAAGAAAATGCATGTCAGTACACATTTTCTAATTTATCTATTTTTCCTAGTTACATCTCTAATGAATAAATGATTGTTTATTTAGTTTCTTCCATTCTTTACAAACAGTATATAGTACTTCCAGTTTTCACTTCAGGGTTCCACAAAAGGGCTTAATTTGCCACTTCTGTCACAGATTTCCAATGTAATGTAACAGAAAATGACCAGAAGGAATCACCTGAAAGTGACAATTCTCTGTGTTTCATGGAGGAAATGGGGTTCCCTATTCTACTGCTGCATTAGAGAGGTATAAACATTGTCCTTTCCTCATTGCAGTGGGATCTAGGGAACCAAGTAACACTACTTAGAGGAGGACTCAATCTTCATGTTGCTAAAATTAAGTGAGACAAATCCGTGCTTCTCTCATACTCTCATAGACAAGGTCACTCTCAGACCAAGAAAATACATATGAAATACTATATCAGGAAATACTTATCACATTTGCAAGCAAAACTGAAGGGTAATGATCTTAATTGTTTAATGTGAAAGCAAGACTTCAGAATGCAAGAAATCTTCAGGCAATTAAAGGATATTCCATACCCTATGGCATCTGCTCAGTAATAAAAGCTTAGGGAAAGGGGAGCAGGGGAAGCTTTGCAGTTGCTTTGGAAGAAAAACACCTTTAAAGCAGTTTCTTCCCCTTCATAGGGTCTGGACTATCCCTTTGATCAGCTTGGGTCAGCTGTTCCAGCAGAGTCCCTTCCCCAGCCTCTCTTTGTTGGCGAAGGACTGTTAGAGATACAGCCTTGATGGTCTGTGAGTACAGCTCAGCACTAGCCAAGACATTGGTGCATTATCAACACTGTTCTAGCTACAAATACAGAAGTAAAGCACTATAAATGTTGCAGACCTTGGGTGTGGTTACTTTGGAACCTAAATACCAGCCTACAAAAAGTTTCCCTGTTTTTCCATTCCTAGAACATTACATTATCTCACATCAATTATATACTGTATGTAGTTCTAAAATGTTTTACATTTCTAGCATGAAAATTGCTATATGCGCATTATCATTACAAAAGAGGAAATGACACGTTCTAACAGTTTAAATACAAGGAAGGCAACTGGGTACTTACGAATTCTTGTACAAAATCCTCTTGCAGCTTTCGGTAATAATAATTATTATCATAGCTATTATTTAATGTTTCATATGCCATAGCTTGGAAATGCCAAGTGAGATCATAATCAGTTACAATCTCATGAAAATTCGATATTTTATTAAGTTTTTATTCCCCTCCTCAAATCTGAAATATGACTAGATAATATAAAGGAAATGCTGATATCTTTCAACTACAGGCTAGGAGTAAAAGCATTGAGAAATTAAGGAAAACAATCCTATGGAACACAATCCATATGATTTTTTTAATCCTCAGGAACGTGTTTGTATACCAAGGCTAATAATTTGATTTATGTTGTATTTGAAAGCAAAGAAGATGACCTTGAAGAATTTGGACTCAAATGAGAGGCAAAGCTAAGATGAACAGTCTGCAATACTCTTGCAACAAATCCTGAATGGTGCTTTATTCTCTAATCTATCATTATTCTCCTTGAATTAACCTCTTCTTTAGTTAAAAATCAACCAATCAAAAAACAAACAAACAAAAAAAAAACCTACACCAAAAAAAACTAGCCACAAAAGAAGCAAGCAAACAAAACCCCAAACATGAGATCATGAGATCATGTTTGTAGAGATGAGATCTCATGTTGTTAAGAAAAACTAAGGGACTTTAGAACTGTGAAAAACCTTTACATTACAATTCTTATTTGATGAACCTAATTAATAACCCATTTGTTTTTGATATGCACTGCACATAGTACAACAGTGTTGCATATTGAGAGAGATATTATTTCTCATTATAAAATGTCACATCTTTTCCTGCCAAAATTCTTTGCCCATCTTTAAAGTAATTAGTTTTGTCATGCCTATTCAAAATTCATTAATAGAAAATTCTAGCTGATTAAGCATGTCCAGGGCCAAGACTCACAAACAGTGATTCCTCTGATTTACACGGATTCCCAGAGTAAATGTTTATTTGATACAGAGCCAAAACTGCCTACATCCTTTATATTATATTATCAAAGATTGGTTTTGCTCTTGATCACACAATTTCACTACCCATACAAAAAATGGAATAGAAGGCTCAAAAACCTAATATTTACCTGTAAGGACTAAATTTTAAAGCACTTAGTAATTGTTCAAAAGACAGTATTTCCAATAGCTTTTGCATTTCCCAGCTGGTAGGGGAGAGAAACCTGAAAATTTAACACAACATTTGCTTTTTTTTTCAAGAAAAAGAGCTCCCATTCCACTCAATAAACCAAGAGCATGAAGTCTCTGTTGACTATTTCCTTTTTTCCCATCTACTGATTTCATATGTTCTATTGGCAAGCCTACAGAGAAATGCTGGTTATATTGCATTGCTCACATTTTGAAAACAAAGGGAAATTAATGACTGTCAAAATTAAGAACATATAATTGCAGCTTGCATTCAAAGAAAGGGGCAGAACAAATAAATAAGCAAACTTCTGCAGTGGGAACACAAAGATTTAATGAAAGATTTTGATTTTCTTCTTAAAATCATATCATTCCCTGAATTTCTTCTTTTAACAAATTGTTTTCTAGATTTTTCTGCAGAGGCACATGAGTGCATAAGGATATATACTTGAAAACTGTCTATGTCATTGTGTGCATGTTGTGGAACTGTTTGCTGATTAAGCATATTCAAACGTTGTTTTCACTCACAGACAAAGAACATCATGAATCATTTTTAAATTGTGGAGGTGGTGTTTCTAAGTTTTTTATTAATTATGTCCTGTGATGCCTTTACTATAGGAAGAAATACCAATCAAGTTCTGTATGCAGTGTTGTTATGAATCAGTTAATAATTTTAATGTAAATATTTGTTAGTACCAGTCTTCTCTGTTGTGTCTTTATGAGATTCCAGCCTAGTGTTACAGATCATGAATTAATAATACCTGTTTGCTGTTAAACAAAGGGGTCACATAAATTGCCTTTATTACTGTGAATAATGTCTAAAAGTGAGGAAAGCTATATAGTGAAAGTCATGCTGAATAGAAAGCTCTTAAAATGGCAGTGCAGCCATGAAAGTACACTGGGATTTGGATTAAAATTTTAAAGTTAGAGAACACAGGTGGAAAATAATTTTTTTAATGAGTTCTACTCTCATCAGACATGTAAGGTTAAAGAAGATTCAGGAAGCTTTGGTACTTTTCGATAAGAAAAATGTTTAAGATGGTTTCTCATGACAGTTTTGCTCACAGCTACAGGAACACAAAAAAGAAGCCATTCACATGGTAGTAGCTGAGGTAACCCCTAGGGATAAAAAAAAAAAAAAAATCT
>VYXB01004792.1:192756-285649 GCA_013397135.1 Pachyramphus minor | reverse complement strand
AAAAAAAAAAAAAAATCTCTTTCTGCTTTTCAGCTTCTTGCCAGACTGAAGCACAGTTTTTATACTACCCTTTTTTTCACTCTTTTTTTAAATAAATCTCTTAAGACTTAGTCTCTATCAATTTTCATTAAAGTAATAGCTGTTGTGTAAGAGTAAAATCAAAGTGATTGTAAATAAAAATAACTTGAAGATTATGTAAATCAGGGCATTTTAGACAGAATATGCCACAATTGAAGCAAATTATTAAAGATCAAACATTTCATAACATAAATATGCACATTTCTTTTGCTGTCAGCAAAGCAAATTGCAAGTTATTTAAAGCAGGAAAAATGGCCTTTATTGTTAGTTTTTGAACAGTTGAGGAATGTTTCTTGTCCTGAATACTGTCTCTGTCAGCATGCTGGAAGTGAAATAGTCAGAGAGGCATTACTCCATCATCCAACCAGATGTGTTTTTCTCTTCTGAACTTAATTTTGCAAAGTGTATAAAAGCAAATAATAGAATCGATTACTCAGCTCCATAATGAATATTCATTGTGCATTGTTTGATTGCAGCCCCTGGCAGGAAGAACTAAAAATAGTTCAGAGGCCTTCAGAGGATATATTTTCACTCATTTCCATACTTCTCTTTTGATATCCTGTACTAGTTTCACTGCTGTTTCAAATAGTGAGAAAATTATTGGGGTTTAGATGTAGAACCTCAATCAAAATCTGTTGTGAGCTACTAGTGTGCTTTCAGTTCAACAGCTTCTTAAAATGGTGCTTACTATGCTTTAATTCATGATATGAAGAAATAAAATGCAAGTGAAGACAAATATTCAAAGTGGTATCAGTACTGAACTAAAGTTTATTATAACTGTACTAAACAAATGAATTACATGACTGTTTCTAAATTTTAGGCTTAATCATCACATGACCAAAGTTAAAAAACCGGCATTTGCTTTCTTTTCTTGGCTTTCCAGAAGTCCATTTTGGGACACATGCAATGGGATAATTAGTTTCAACATTAAGACAGTAAAATCCATGTTTCCACATGTGTGAGTGATGTTTAAGCAGGTACCCGTTTAAACTCCCATTACAGTCAACAGATATTTAGTTGGGTAGTCAATTTAACCCAGACTTACTCAGCTGTCTCTAGCACAGGTGAAAGTTAACCCTCATAGTAAGTTGAATTGGTATCTGTGATTTTGTTTCATTCATCAGAGGAGATTAATCTGTCTTGTGGTAAGTAGGGAATCAGTCTTAAGACCTCCTGTAGCTGTAGACAGCCTCTGTGAGGCCAGGGGATTCGTGGTGTGTGTCCTGGTAGCAATAGTGCATGGTCATTTGGAACTGACAAGGCACAAGACATAGATATAACACAGCAAATTACATCATTTCCCAGAAAAATGTTTGAGAAGAGAATTTTATCCCCATGTTGATTTTCCTGCCCATTATAAGTTTCCTTCTTATAAGGAAACCTGGGGGATCAGTTTTCTCTGTTACTGAATTTCTACTCATGGATCTAAAGCATGGCATGCTTTGTGACCTGTTATGATTATTTAATTTTTGTGGCATGATCAGTAATTTTGTAAAAAACTATATTTTTCATTCCAGAAGATACTTTATATTCTTCACTAGCTAATTGTATACATGGACAGATTGTTAAAGATGTATAATGTGCAGCATCAGACTTTATTAGTTTTATAGTTCATTGTATCCAAGAGGGACCTGATTCAGTGCTATTTTACTTTTACTGGAGTTCTGATACCTCGTTAGGATAAATGCAAAATACTCCTAATCAGATCTGCAAATTTGTCAAACTAATTTTGAAAAATAATTTGCATCTGCACAAGGAAAAATAAAACCAGGCAAGGAAATCATCCAAGCATCTAAGAGCAAAAGAAATACATTGACATCCATTTGTTCTGCAGCTACAACAGTGCAAATATTAAATAGTTTTAATAATTTCAGAGAAACATATTTTCCTATTTTCCTATTAAAAAGGATATAACCCCAAATTTATTTTCCCATTGTCTCAAGAGGTTCCAGTAAGCTGCCAACAGCATTCAACTATTCGTTGCTTTGCTTTCTACATTCTTACCTACATTTTTCCAACTAAGGCAAGGAAAATGGAGCCTGTGCTGTTATATTTTATCTTGAGTGACTAACACTTCGTGATCTGAAAGTGTTCTAGTGCTGCTAGGTATCCCATACGCTTTATGCTTCAGCAGATTAATTTGTGACCCAGGGTCATAGAAAGGTTATTGAGTCTTTCTTATGGTTTCTTGGCTGTCTTTTGGTTGATGGAAAATGACATGAGCCAGCAGTGTGTGCTCACAGCCCAGAAAGCCAACTGTATCCTGGGATGCCTTGAAAGGAGCATGGCCAGCAGATCAAGGGAAGTGATTCTCCCCATCTACTCTGCTGTGCGACCCCACCTGGAATACTGTATTAAGTTCTAGTGCCCCCAACATAAGGAAGACATGGAACTGCCAGAGGAACTCTGGATGAGGGCTACAAAATGGATAAGGAGACTATAGCAGCTACCCTATGAAGACACTCTGAGAAAGTTGGGGCTGTTCAGCCTGGAGAGGAAAAGGTTGTATGGAGACCCCACAGCAGCCTTGCAGTATTTGAAGTGGAGCTACAAGAAAGGTGGAGAGGAACACTTCATCAGGAACTGTAGTGACAAGACAAAGGGGAATGCCTTCAAATTGAAAGACAGTAGGTTTAGATTAGATATTAAGAAGAAATTCTTTACTATGAGAGTGGTGAGGCACTGGAACAGGCTGCCCAGACAAGCTGTGGATGTCCCAACCCTGGCAGTGTTGAAGGCCAGTTTAGACAGGGCTTTAAGCAACCTGGTGAAATAGAAGGTGTCCCTGCCTGTGTGCAGCTGTGCTGGAAGTAGATGATTTTTAAGATCCCTTCCAACACAGACTATTCTATGATTCTTTTATTCTTTTTGAATGGAGTATGTGTTAGTCTGATTAATATCTGCAGAGTTCTTAAAAAGTAAAATAATTTTATTGTAAGATTAGTAAATTGTATTCAGAGGATAATTCTCAAGATTAGGCTAAATATTTCCTCTAACATAAAAGATTAAACAGATGAGGCTGTGCTGATTTGTTCTTATGAGAGCTAGTGATGGGACATTCGCTTTAACAAGTAATATTGTGATTTAAAAGAAGATCTACACCATCCAGATACATGTTCTATTAACATATGTCTATTGTATATGATAGTGACGCCTAGGTGTGCTGTAATTAATTAGCAGTGCTCAAAATAGTTAAACTCCTTTACAAGTTCAGGAAATAGAATCTTAAAGGAATAGACTCTCTTAATCTTCATCCAGAACCAGGTTTAATTTTTAAAGGATGAATTACTACATGAACAAACAGTTACGCAATTGATAACCTTTTCCTTTAGTAGGAAGAATAAAATTAGCATCATAAAATTCATTCCACTCATCATAGTTTTTTCAGTAATAGTTTGGGGTGAAAACACTGTACCCATCTTCAAAAAGGCCCGAAAGGAGGACCCTGGCAACTACTGACCTTTCACCTCTGTGCCTAGGAAGATCATGAAAAAGATCATCCCAGAAGTTGTGCTAAGGAACATGAAGGACAGGGAGGTGACTCCAGACAGCCAGCACAGCTTCACCAAGGGCATGTCTGACCAACTTAGTGGCCCTCTATGAAGGAGTGACTATATCACTGGACAAGGGAAGGGTTACAGATGTCATTAGGAAGAATGAACTTTATCTGAATAAATATTTAGTTTAGTCGTGTAAAGTCCCAGGTGATTGGAAAAGCAGAAACATTGAATTTTATGATGGTTAAGAAAAAAGAGAGATGGCTTCTTGGGGAGGGATGTCACTGTTTATATTTGAGTAAAAATCTATAGAAATATGTATGCATTACAATACACATTAACAAAGTTTCTCTAGGTTTGGACTTTTGTTTTGATTTGATTTTTAAAAGGTGTATTTCAAATGTGGAAAATTTTGCAGCAAAGATAGTATTTGTTCTGTGAACAGATCTTATTTCTACCTTCTAGATTTCCTCAAAATTTATATTTTTGACAGCTACATAAATTGTTTCTTCATGTTTAAAAAAATCATTAAGTCAAATAATTTATTTCAGCACACACTTGAGTAGTAGATAAAGATAAAATTTGGGATTTTTGCTACAGTATCATGGCCTGAATGTTTTGGGGTTTTTTGCCACCTAGGTTTTTGCTTTAAAGTTTTACACATTCTGCTAGGACAATACTTTTCACAAACAGAAGTATATACCGATATATTCACATCGCAGAGGCAAGTGGTTTGTTGGAATTTCTGTCTGTGACTACTGTTACATGTCAGTGAAGCACTGAATGAATTGAACAAGAGAGCACTTGAGACAATGAAAACTAATTCTATCCTGGGAAACTAACTAGGGATATGTACACTATTAAAAGTTAAAAGATTAATAGCCTTACCATGTTCCAATAATCATTGAAAATGTTTACCTAATGACTCTAGGGTTTGTCTAAAGACTCTAAGGAAGTTATTGTCTCTTTAAATTGAGTACACTTTATTGAAGAAGTAAGAAGTAAGAAGGACTAGTAAGAGAACACAGAGAGAGGAAAAAATACAGGGATGAAGTGTAAAGATGGTTTAATAATTAAGACTTTAATTTACAAGCAATAATGTGCATCCTGCACTTGTATCTTCTATGAGCTCTGGGACAAAGCATTCAGCATAGTACTCATCTCGGCAAATGCTATCTGTAGTCATAATCAACAGAGGGAAGGAGGTGTTGAGCTTATCAGAATGCTTGAGCAGATGTTTATGTTCCCTAGAAGTATCCATTTGGTCTTAGAGAGCCACCTTATGATTAGTGATGGTTAGATAAAGCAGCTTAGTGTCTCTCCCAGAAACCAGTTCCAGTATCAAGTGAAGCAGATAAAAAGACAGGTTAGGATAGTAGGTAACCAGACAGGTAATAGAATATAATGATATAGGCACTTAGAATTAAGACCTGGAGTGCACAGACTCAGTAGTATAGTTAATGTTTCTGAGACCCCTGGCCATAAAATTGGAATATTCAGCACTTTATTATCTCATGAGGTGAGACAAAAAGAATCAGTAACCATACAGTGGTAACGAGTAGTGGTGAAAATAAATGCTTGAAGTTGATAAAGTAAGAATCCTAGGAAAAAAAAAAAAAATTGCCTAAAAGAGGGTGAAGGAAAATATAAATGTGAGGATTAGGGTGTTTGTCTTAATCCATACCAGAATGACTGGTAAAAATGAGTAGAATTTTCAATAAGTGAATTTACTGAAAAATCAGTAAAACTTACTGAAAATCAGTAAAACTTACTGAAAAATCAGTAACTCTCATCAGTGCAAGCAGCTAATTACATAATTTATATAAAAAAAGGGAAATGTCTATGAAGCCATTAATAAGTTTGTGCTGGCCCGAGCTGCCTAAGAAACAAAATGTCTGACCTCCAAAACATTTGTAACATTTACAAATGGCTACAACCTGTTGAAACATAGTGGGTTTTATTTAGTGGACCTGAAATTCCACAAGATTTCACCGAGTTTCCAAATTTCACCAGCTATTCTTTAATGAATTACTTTCTTACCAGGTTTCTGCAAACCAGTACATTAACTAAGTGAGCTCTGTGAGTAGGCAAGCGGAGCATTCAGTCACCAGACAGTAGTTCCTAGAGCTGCTACCAGAATTCAGCTGCTTCCAGGAAGACTATTTTTACATTTTTGTGATGTCAATAATCCAATGAGTCTGGCAGTGAGGTGGACGGCCATATGGGAATTGAGTACTTCTAGCCATCCGGAAAGCTTGGGAGAAGCTTAGTCAAACCTCCAGAGCAGGAGACAAGAGAGCCAGTTGCTAAAGAAACCGTAGAGTTCACAGGCATTTCACCTGCAAAATGTACTTAGCTAAATATACTGAATTGTCCTGCAAATCTGGTCAGGCTGGTGCCCTGACAGCCTGCGTATGACTCCGTCTGCCTCCCCGGGACCTCTGCCTTTTGGCTGGATAAGAAGGCTGTTTTCCTCACCAACCAGCCTTTTTGGCTGGTTCAAAGAAGGAACAGCTGTGGTGTGCACAGGGTTGGAGAGACAGATATCTTAGCAGATGGAGAGCAGCAGAAATTTGTAAAATGAGTTGTAGGAGCCTGGGAAAATCTCTCTAGGCTTATTTGGAAGACTTAGGATGTTGAATGATTTGGTTTCTTGATTTCCATGCGAAGTGTCTATATGATTTAATATTTCCCTAAAATATTTGCATTTTCCATGATTTTTTTTTTTTTAACTAGCTCTATTCTCATGGCCTATTCAAAGAACTTAAACATTCTTGCTTGTTCCACATAACTGGAAAACAGAATAGTTAATATTTAATATTATGCATTTTTATTCTATACTTTTAATTTAAAGAGTCAATTTAGTCTTGCAAGAAAAACAAACTAAAAAACTGCCACCAAATGTCATTTAAGTTTGAGCTTTAATAGCCAACTGAGAATTCCAACCCAGCTGTTAGACTGTCATCATCCATTCTCTTGACCTTTTAGTCCTGAACCCATGTCTTTTTCCTTGACCCTGGAGATTTCTAAGCCTGGAAGGGAGTTTTTCTTTCAATTGTAAAATATCACTCTCTAGCTTTGGGGCTAAATTGAAAATCTACTTGTCTGATTTAACACTTGAAAATGGTTTTGGTTATTGTGCTGTTACTGACTACAGTATTTGCAGCTCTCTTGGGAATGGAAAATAGCTGCTCAACAATGGAACCTGGATTGATTTTCATTCATTAACTTTGAAAGGACATAAACATCCTGAACTATGTATTCATTCAAAATTTATCACTCCGTCTTATGTTTTAATCATGCTTTAGGAACTGATTTTATTCTTCAAGAAAGTCAGTAATAAGCTAATGAATTAGAACTTCATTGAAAAAAATGCATTGAAACTGTTCTTTGGCAGCTTATTCAGCCTTACTACAATTAAATGGTTTTGAGTATTTCTGCTCATACATAGACACAACACATTCTTCCATGGGCATATATATGTGCACCCATATAGGTGTATATATATGGAAAAATTAAATCCAGCTTCATCATTTCTATTTGTTTTGATTGGTGCAAAATGTAATTTATAATAGTTTTATGTACACACACACATATATATGATATAGATTATATTAATTCTGAATTTATCTTACAAAATATTTTACAAATCCCGAAATTCACATTTGTTTTCCTGATATAGTGAAAAGCTGAAGGAACGTGTAGGGAAATATATACATACACTATTATACACATCCTACATCGTTACATAGATCTAGATTTCATCATAGATTACATCATAGTTTGATGTCTTATCACAAAGGAAGATTGATCCTCTTGTGAAAGTAATTAATTGATTCAGAAAACCAGAATTCCTTTCTTCAAGATGCTAGGAAGGTAACAGATAAAAAATCTTTAGTGAAAGCTGAATTCAGTCATTATTCTGTAAACCGGGTATGAAAGATTATGAGTCTAGAGCTGCCAAAAGATGGGGGAGTGGGAGAGGAAAATTATGACAATAGAGTAGTGAAGATTTGTTATCTTCTTTTGCCTTCTTGTTTAGAAGTACAGCTTAACTGTGTCAGCAAAAGAGCTTGAGAACTGTTTTAATTGGAAGCTTTAATTTACACCATAATGGTAACAGTATACTGAAAAATTATTAGCCTGGAGGAGCTCCCTTTATGTTCATGGTAGTGAGGCACTTCAGCAATACCACACACCCATCTGAATTTTCTATGGTCTAGTTTTTCAACATTTCTTATCAATGCTAGAGTATATGGCTCATTTGACAAAGATGAGAGGTAGAGATTACTTGACCTAAGATGTGTTGAGGCATTAGCATTGCTTTGACAACTCTGTAAAAGATGTTACAGAACATAAAGGTTTTAAGATATATTGGCAACTGAAGAGAAAAGGTGCTATGACCTGTCAGCAGATGGTGGCTCCTAACCCATTCTACTAGTTCAACATTCACATAGCTCAACAACTGACAGCTGAAGCCTTTTGTTGATTTTTATAAAAGATGTTGCAATTCTTCCTTCTACTTTCCGAATTCATCTGTTACTCATCTCTGAAGCAGCATAAAGCTTGCAGTGTACTTCTGTGCCTTCTATGTTCTTCTAGACACATATCTACAGGAAGACTATGCTTGTATGAAGAAATAAATGATAAATAAATATGAATGAAGGATCCAAAATAAATAATTAAATTCTTCAATTTAGGTTTATTTTTCAAGGTCATATTCTTCAAAGGAAACTTTGAGATTCTAAGAAATTAATAGTAGAAAGCTGTCTTCACAGACTTTTCAACATTTGAAACTCCCTTTTAAAGAAATTCAGGATATTGCATGCAAATTAATTTAGAACTTTAGGAAACACCAACTCACTGACTTTCCAGACTATAAATGTTTGAGCATGCAGCAAAGACTTGCCTTATTTCTACACTTCCACAGAAACATGCTGCTTCTTTCCCTGAAGTGATCACAGTGTTCCATCTTCTTTTACAAAGTATTAGGGCATGAAATACTTTATGTCTGGGAAAGGATTTCCCAACTGGGTCAGGTGTCTCAGGACAGGGTAGCCACAGGCCCAACAGCCCTATCAAAAGTGAGAAAATTTCCCTGTGCCTGAAAATGAAATGCTACTCCAGAAAAATATTACTCCACTAGATATTTTTAATATGCTCGCTGTAGTTATGTGTGATTCATCCTGTTGAATAAATTTTATTCCAGCATAAGGCTTTGAAAGGTAGAATTGAAATTTCTGCAACAGAAAAGAGGCAATGATGAATACAGCCAGTGTCAGACTTGCTTACCTATACATTTCCAGAAATCTGTTTTTCAAATAGTTGTACAATAGGTTCAAATAGCCTCATAGTTGCACATACACAAGGCAAATACAAGATGACAATAATGTTATATGTTTCCAGTATTAACTCTGGAATGACTTCTGCAAAAATATTTCATCAATTCTCCAATTTTTTAGTAGGCCTTTATATAATTCTAATAATTTTCTTTCTGCAGGCTGAGATAAAAATAAATATTTATTAAATAATCAAGTTATTTATAAAATAATGTTATAATATACAAATATATTATATAATAATATTTCTATATTAAAATATTCACATATAGTATATGATAATATAAATATATTTATATTATTATATCTAATAATATAACATATAAAATAATAATCTATTATAATGTAATATATAAATATATGTGATATATGATAAATATATATAATTAGATATTATAAATTATTTTTATAGATATTTATAACTGCATTACAGAGGTCCAATTGAGTAACAGTACTGCAATTGCAGAGCTTACATCTTCATACTTCATAAGTGCACCTGCATAACCTACTTACCTTCTGTGTTAAAATTTGCAGGCATTATATCAATTTACACATACAAGACTACTTTTTATATTCAATAAGATGGTAATAAAAAATAAAATAAAATTCCAGACCAGTGAAATGGAAGACACAAATAACCTACAGTTCTGAATACTGCATTATTTTCTTCAAAGCTCTGATTTATGAGGCTGACAAAGACTCCTGTCTTCTTTTTAGATAATTTTTATTATTCTGGCCTTTCTAGACTTATATCTAAACTTTCTTTCAAGTGCAAAAATTTAAGATAAAAATACTGGAATTCAAACAGTTCTTGTGCTTTTGTATTGTTTTGTTTATTTTTTTTTTCTGGAACAAATAACAAAAGTAAATCTCCTGTAGTTTTAGGCAGATAGTAAACTTCTCAAAGAAAAGGTTATTTATCAGAATATACCTAATTATGGAAATACAGAAAGTTTGTCTGTAGGATACAATTTCTTCTTAGAAGAACTGATTAGGCCAGCAATGCAGTGCTAGGGATCATCTGTAATATTTGTGACAAAGGGTCAAGAATCTACTTAACACTCAAGCTACTGTTTCGTACCTTACCTCACAACCTATTCTGCCATAGGATCTCACTCCTTTCCTTCTATTTCTTACTGTGTCTGGCAATAATGAAATATGCTTCAGAGTAGAGATTTCAATTTGACCTCTCCAAGGCTGTGTACATGAGAATTTGATTTATTTACTTTCCTTTCAACATGAGCTTTCAACAGGAGCAGTAAATTTATGAAATTTTAAAAATTTTACACTCAGTTACTGAACATTTTTTTCACCCTTTAATGTAATCTGATGTAATTATTTAAAGCAGTCGTAATATTCTCACTGTCTCTATTTTCGGTGCTACATAGCTCTGTCAAAAATTTACTAATAAGTTCTGAGGTTCTTGAAATAAGTTTGGACACTAGGGAAACTAAAATAGCCTCCTTTAATCTCAGCTGCTTCTGTTTAAAAATGTTGATCTGGCAATTTTTCAAAAACATTGTTAGAAACAGAGTAAACCTAAAAAAAAGTCCTTGCTGTTTATGCCCTTAAGGCTGCAGAATTGTTTTCTGCAGTACTTTTTATTTTCTTCCCCATTTTTTAAATAAAAAATGCAATAACATTGCTTTTATTTTCCACATTAGAATAACCTTTAGACATGAAGCTACTGTGTAAAGTCAAAGAATCATAAAGTCACAAAATGGTGATGCTGAAAGGGACATCTGAAGGTCATTCAGTCCAACTTGTCTGCTTAAGCAGGGCAATGTAGAGCCAATTGCAAAGGACCATGTCCAGACAGCTTTTGAATACCTCGAAGGAGGGAAACTCCACAACCTCCCTGGTTAACATATGTCAGTGCTCAGTTTGATTCTCACAGATCCTCACTGTGCTTTCTAAGGTTCAGAGGGAACCTCCTGTGTTTTGGTTTATGTCCTTTGCCTTGCTGCTGTCACTGAATTCCACCGAGAAGAGCCTGGCTCCACCTTCTTTGCAAGATATACCTTCTCCCACCAGGTATTTATATACCAGCCCCTCCACCCCGCCCAAGCCTTCTCTTCTGCAGGCTGAACAGTCCTAGCTTTATCTTTCATCATATGAGAAAGTGGCTGTCACTTAATGATCTTAGTGGCTGGATTCTTTCTTATATGTCTATGTTTGTCTTGTACTGAGGAGCCCAGAACTGGACTCTGTATTCCTCACCTCTGCCAAGAAAATGGAAAGGATCACCTCATGCAACCCAATAACAACACTTTGCCTAATGTGGCCCAGGATACCATTATCTTCTTGGCTGCAGGGATACTTTGCTTGGCCACATTCAACATGGTGTCCACCAGGACTTCCAGGTCTTTTTCTGACAGTCTGCTTTCCAAACAACTGGTCCCCAGCCTATATTGGTGCAGAAGGTTTTTCCTGTGAATGATCATCTAGTAGGGTAATAACTCTAATCCCTTTGCTTCTTTAATAAACCCCAATATCCAGGTTCACTGTAGGTTGTTGCATTCTAACTCTACTAAGAAAAAATAAAAATTATTAGAGGGACTTCAGAAGGTGATCAGTGGTGATCTTCAGAACTCCTGAAGAATTTGATTACACCTTTTCAGGTCAATCAGTAAGAAAATCAACGGAAAAAAAAATCCCAGAAAATGTTCTTTCAAAGGATAATAGAGAGCAAATATGTTTCAGCTTGTTACAGCTTTGATATTAAAATACTATATAACTAAGAAATTACAATTTTTTTCTTACTTTAAAATCGTCAAATATTTTTGAACTTAATTTTTTACGCAAAACTAAATAAAGTAAAAACAAACTATAAAAGAGTTTAAATTATTCTTAATAAATTTTCTGACATTAAAGATCAGAAAATAATCATTTGATTGATGATAATATAAAAGGTTGTGTTCATTTTTTAAACAAATCTCCTGCTTTATGAAAGAGTCATATCCTGGACTGAGTAACACAGAAGAGATAGGGAAATAATGGCCAATGTAATTCAAATGTATTTATGATCATTGATAACAGTAACTCAGTATGACCTATGAAATGGTTTTGTTGCTTTCTTTTCATGATATTTAGTGAAGATAATCTAATGACACTGTAGCTCTCCCTGAAGACATCTCAAAAGTAATTTGGTTTTTTTGGTTTCTTGGGCTTCAGGAACCATGGCTACCTTGGTCTTTTATTGTAGCACCATGTTACAGTTGACATTTGTCCCTGACAGACTTACAGCACATAGCCACTGTCAACCTTCCTAAGAGAGCTCTAGAAAAATAATCCTATCAGTGCTGTTATGCAAATCACTTATACTTCCAGATGAGATCATAGACTCACAGAATCTTTTAAGATGGAAAAGACCTTAAGATCATCAAGTCCCAGCACTCCCAAGTCCACCTTGAATGTATTTAAATACCCTTAGGGATGCTGACTCAACCACTTCCCTGGGCAACCTGATTCAGGCCTTGGCAACCCTTTCAGTGGAGAAATTTTTCCTAATATCCAATTTAAACTTTGAGGTCACTTCTTCTCAGAGGTCCTAGAAGAATTTATCAGGCAGACTTTCTTAGCAGTTTGTATACAAAGAACAGAAAATAGGTTCTTCGTAGTGATGAGGTTAGGCATTCTGATAAGAGGACCTCAAAAACACATCTAACTGTTTAACATGACATAATAGCTATTGCCACTCTGCATTTCTCCCTTTCCAGCAAATAAATGTAATTTGGCAGGCTAACAGGCTAGTCTACTTTTCCTGTATTCTGTATTTGGAAACACTACAGCTAAATAGTTCAACATCATCCTGGTAGATCTGTCACACAGGAAAAAAAATCCCACAACTTTTTCTATTCGGGAAATGATATCTGTTTTTCAATTATCATACATCTGTTAATCATATTTCCTAGTTCTGTCTTATAGCACATCAGTTATTGATTTCAAAACCTGTATTAGTATCATATCCAATCTTAGTATTTAAACCCCAATAATTTTCAGTCTATTTTGATAGTCCTTCCTGTAGCACAATTTAAAATTACTTTATATACATTATCTCTAATCTTCCTTCCCTCAGTCGTTTACTTCTCTCTTCATAAGAAACAGTAAAAAAGTTTCCTGCACTCACTTAAATGTATACTGTCATCTCTAGATGCACTATATGGTTCATAAAGACTGACAGAATTCTTGGTTTTAGGTTTTACAATTTATTCTTTTTGCATAAGTATCCAAAAATCTTTTCAAGAAGTTGATTAGAAGTAAATGATTGTAGTAAAATACTTCAGTTATAGAAAACTTTTTCTGTCTAAAACTTTGTAATTCTGAGATTAAAATGTTACATTTAATAAAGCTAGCTTTATATTGCAGTTTGTACATTTCTGAGTGAAATGACTGCTTTTAAAACATGCTGGTTTGATAGTCTCAGAGAACAAAATCTCCCACATCAACAGGAAGCTCAGAGTTTTCCATACTGCTCTGTCAAGACTGTAATCACTTCATTTTTCAGAGCCTGCCACTAAAGATACCAATTTTACTCCACTGTGGCAAAAGGCAATCAAGCAAGAGGAATCTCGTGCTGTAAATTGACATTGATAAGCAGAGGATCTATTTTGAAGTGCAAAGATAAAATATTTCCATCTGAATTGGTCATACAGACCAAATCCCACCTAAGCCACACATATCCAGAAATGTTTCCTTCTAGCAAAGTAAACTTATTTATGGAATATGAAATTCATTAACTTTCATTACAATATTAATTACAAAAATTAATTACTACAAAGCATATCCCACCTAAACAGTCGTGTATGCTGTAATAGGATATGCAGACCACACAACCCCATAAAACCCTTGGATTAGTGCTCAAATAAATCCAATCATGCTTCTCCAGGCTGTAACCTCCATAATGCCATTACAGGGATGTTTCCTACAATATGTATTAACTGCAGAAATACTGCTACACATGTGCTTGCTCTTCTGTTTGTATTAGATCTGCTTCTGAAGTTGCATGCTACAGCAGGCCTTGCACGGTGAATTGAGCAAATTTCACTCAAAGTAAGGGAGATACTATAATGAAAAATTTGAGGGGAATGACGTCAAGGTCTAAAAGGTTGTCTGTGCAGATGCTTATATCAGTTTCAGGTCCCCAGAAACATCCTGGTTTTCTCAATAAATTGAGTGCACTCTTCCCGTGCAGCTCTATCCTCTTTTGCTAGAAAACCCAGGCATGCAGAAAACCCAAGCAGACAAACAAAAAACCAAAATGAAAATTAGTGATCCATTTCACCAGACTGTGTTGTAGTGTTATACCCCAGTCCAGAAGCTCCAAGCTCTTACTGGGTGTACACTTTAATTTTAGACTTCAAGAGATTTTGCCTACACAAACTCTTGCAAGGTCTTAGATTCTTTAATACTTTGAGTTCACACCCATAGGAAAGACTGTACACTTGTCTCTAAGAGATTTTTTTTTAATTTGGTGAACCGTGTTGGCAAAAAGGGTTTTACAGAGATAACATGCAAACCAAGAAAAAGCATTTCACTATAACACCTAGTACAAAGAACCCAATTCACAAAAGCATTGCATCAGATTACTAGGACTAGCAAGCGTTGCTATGGAGTAGCAATGCTGGTACACCCAGCAAACACAAACTCCATACAACTTAAGTGAAATACCGACATTTAAGTAAAATACGGAAAACAGATTTTTAAATTGCCCACAAGAATAAAGGAAGACAGATTAAGAGAAGAAAGGATAAAGAGAGAAAGAGAGGAGAGAAATATAGTTACCACATATACGGTCACACATTGACAGGTCAGGAGGGCTGAGGCCAAGGCAAAATAGAGACCCCATGTGTGTTTGTTTATAGATTTTGGCTACTGTGGTCACTCCCCCTATGAGAAACCTGGGGTTCACTGACCACTTACTGCCCTGCCAGCTCAAGTGAGGGGTGCCACAGCCACCCAGAGGCTCTGGGGGAGTGGTGTGGGCCAGCCCAGCCATGTGGCTTTCCCTGCCACATGCTCTCGGCAATCTTGGCTGCAGGCCTAGGCCTAGCCCTTCTCCCCCCCCACACACACACATATACAGGTGGTTCCAACCCAATAATCCCTGATCTGGTGTCCAACAGGTAGAAAGAAAAACACCCCAAGGTCTACTGTACAGCACATCTATCCCATAAAGCAGTTTTGCTCCACTTGTCTCTTTGCTTGCTGCTTTTTCCCTGTGTAGATCTGGAGAACTTTATGATCTTACCAACACTCCCAAAAACATGACCTGGTTAGATAAATTTGGTTAAAAGCCTTTTCAGTTTTGTAAGACACAGTTATCGAGTTATCCACAGTCAGTCAAAATGAAATTTGTTTTGTGTAGGCAAGCATTCACCCCTATACAAGAGGTCAGCCCAAGTAAATCCAAGTGATGTCTTAAGTATTAGAAATCCTAGATGAATCATTCTAAGCAATGAAAAAAACATGAATCTAGCTTTGCCAAGAAGAAGTTATTCTTATTACTAGCACAGCACTGACATTGGCTCCAGATTGTTGTTTGTTTTTTTTCTTCCTGTTTACCTAAAAATTCTGCCTTTCAGCCAAACAGTTGCTTTGATTTATTGATGCATGACAAGAAAAAAAAAACATTGGGCAAATGGGAAACATAAATGACTGTGTCAGAATGCAGTTATGAAACCATTTTTGAGTTTCATGATTTCCAGGATCTGATATTTGAACTAATTTGTCACATATTAAAGAAACAGAGTAAAATGACACTTACAATAATGAATTAAATTTGTCAATGTTAGTGAACTCCAGTTAAGGCTGTCTTTTACTAAGCCTTTATTATGCCTGATAATACAGCTGCAAACAAACGAGTGAAAAAAAGAACACTTTTTTTCCTTTCTCCTTAATTTATTCCTGTCTGACCCCTCAAAGAATATACAGAATATAGGGCATATACTGATAAAGCTTGAATTTTTCCCTTTGGCTATTCATGCACTTCTAAGACATGAGTGTTTCTTGTTATAGAATTTAACATTTCTTGTATTTAAATTCATATTACTTCTAACCTTTCCCCCCTTTTTTCATTCCCTATAAATTGCAACTATTCAGGTCTTCTTTATAGTGTGACTCATCATGTATGAGAGAGCTAGAGATTTTTGTCATCTATGGAAATCACCTCTTACCTATCTACACATTATCTTCAGAATTTTGTTAAATGAAAAAAGAGGAAAATGAGATTCCAGTGAACTATAGGAGATACATAACTCTTAAAAGTAAAAAAATAAAATAAAAAAATTGAGAACTCTTTGAAAGTGTGTTGGGTCTATATGGCAAGGTTTTGTTAGTGGGTAAGGTGAAGGAACGGCTTCCGTGAGAGGCTGCCGGAAGCCAATGCCAATTGACTCCAAGACAGATTTTCTGTTGGCCAAGGATGAACCCATCAACAATGGTGGTAGCACCTCTGGGATAATGTATATGGAGTCCGAGAAAGGAGTGAGACTGTGTGAGAGAAACAGCTCAGCAGACACCAAGGTCAGTGAGGAAGGAGGGGGAAGAAGTGCTCCAGGTGCCAGAGCAGAGATTCCTCTGCAGCCTGTCATGCAGACAGTGGTGATCCAGCCTGTGTCCCTGCAGCCCACAGAGTACCCCACACCACTGCAAAGGAAGTTGTGAACCCATGGAAAATCCCCTCTGGATCAGGCTTCTGACAGGACCTGTGGTCCTGTGGAGAGAGGAGCCCACCCTGAAGCAAATTTGCTGGCAGCACTTGCGACCCTGTGGGGAACTCATACAGTTCATAGTGAAACGTATTTGGAATGAGTCAGGTTGGAAAAGTTCATCAAGGGTTTGCAATCAGTGAATAGGAAAGTGGTTAATACTAACTTAAACTGCAGATTACATACAAAACAAGATTTTTTCTAACAACATTGTTAATAAATTTAATAAACACAACACTTTGATAATATAAAAAGGCAGTCTCTGAAGTAGGAAGCCTTTTGTTGTCCAGTAGTCCAGCTGTATATTAAAGCTGTCTTTTCTTCAGTTCTCTTTCTCTTCAGATGTTCTTTTCCACCACATATAAACCTCTTGTGGAGAATTCCCAACACTGTGTATTAAGCACTTGATAGAAATACCTCCTTGTTTGTTTAAGCGTTAGTGTATGTGTGGGGAATACTGAAGGGTTTTTTCCTCTCCTAAGAGTATCTTTTATCTCTATTTCACTGCTGTCCTAGTCTTTCAGCCACACTTGGCCAAATTTAATCTAGAATATAATGGACAGTTTTTAAACTTTTCTATTTATATTGACTGAAAAGGAAAAGCTTTAAAAAAAACCAAACTGGAGTTATTAAATTCAGTGTATACTCAGTGAGCAACATACTGAGAAATTATTTAAACAGAAAAGACAGATTTTCCAGAGATGGCCCAATAATTAACACATATTCATTTTGCTAATGTAAAATAAATGTAGATCTTAAAGTATTGATGGCTAATAGTAAATGTATTTCGTAGAGTCATAGAATCGCAGAATCATCAAGGTTGGAAGAGATCCTTAAGATCATCTACTCCAACTGCCAACCCAGCACTACCACTGTAATCACTAAACTATATCACCCCGTGACAGATTCAGCCAACTCTTGAACACCTCCTGAAATGGTGACTCCACCACCTCCCTGGGCAACCTATTCCAATGCCTGCCCACCTTAACAGTGATTTATTTTCTTTAAAATGTCTAAGCTGAATCTCCCCTGTCTCAGTTTAAGGCCAATTCCTCTGGTCCTCTCACTGAGTCTCCGCAGAAAAGACCAGCCCTGAACCTCTTTTCAGGTCCCCCCCCTGCATCTCCTTTTCTCTAGACCAAAGAAACGCAGTTCCCTCAGCAATTCCTCATGAGACAGGCTTTCTAGACCCTTCACGAGCCTTTTTACCCCTTTCTGGACACACTCCAGCACCTTAATGTCCCTTTTAAATTGAGGGGCCCAGAAGTGAATGCAGTACCCAAGGTGCAGCCTCACCAATGCTCAGTACAGGGGGATGATCACTTCCTTAGTCCTGCTGACCACACTGTTCTTGATACAGCAAAGATGCCATTGGCATTCTTGACTACCTGGGTACACTGCTGGCTCATATTCAGGCTTCCTATTCCATTACGTTGTGCTTATTATGCATGGGGCACATAATTTGAGAAGATATGCAAACTTCTTGACTACCTGGTTATTTTCCATGTTTTCCCATTTCTTTTGGTATATAACAGGTTACACAGGTCATCTCAGTTTATGTGCAAAGGCTGAAAGTTGAAACATTCTACTGAAACTTTTGACATCTACTCAAAGTTTAAAGATATGGTGTGAGAATGAATTATGAATGTGCATGAGGTAGGGGAGTAAGCGAGAGAACTATGAAGACTCACCATACTATGTCATTAAGCAGTGTAATGGTCCAGAATACATTTAAATTCCTGTCACTTCCACATCCTATATTGGACATTCCAAGCCAGCAGTCAAATTTGGCTGCAATATTTTCAAAAAAATCTGATGCTTGACTAACAATTCCTATTTGAACCAAGCATTATCTTCCAACAGAATGATGTATATTTAATGTTTGTACTGTTGAAGGAGTATTTAAGCTTACCTGCTTGTTGTTAAACCAAGCATGATCTAAATTCCTTCCCAAAATGGGTATGAGATATGAAAACTAAAACTAAGAGTGAAACTTTTGACAAGTTTTGCCTATTTTTTTTTAATTCTAGTTTTTAAATTATATTATCTATTTTTTATTCTAATATTTCTTATGTATAAAATGTAATAGAGAGCTGGAGCTGTATTTCTGATTTTATATTTTTATATATTTGAAATGCCAAGAAACCCCACTGGGATTATAGAAACTTGCAAGGTTTAACACATTGAAAGTGAAAGTAGGTTAGTGTTCAGCCAAGATAGGAACATGCACATGAACATCTTTCTAAATGCACATTTAATGAATAAATCAAACTACATTTTACCATGAAATCCTCATATAGTGGAAATGAGTTCTCTACTTTTCTTTAATTGTTCCAGGAATACTAGAAACATAATGACTTAATAACAGTTTGGTATAATTTTCTTATTTTTTTTTGTTGAGAAAGCTGGAAGGAAACTCCAGATTATTAAAAAGTCAGGTACTGGTATTGTATAATAACTCACTATAGAACTAGAATACTGTCATACAGTAGAATATGTTTGTTTTCCCATAACTTAGAATCTGCAACTGAAGTAAAGGAGAGTTCCTACCTGTAAGACCCCACCCCAGGCCCTGAGCTACGAGCTCAATGAAGGAGTTTTATTTTAAAAATATACAAGGCATCAAAAGTCTACATGCTGGATATATTAGTAGAGTCTTCATTTCCTTTAAAACCTTAAGAGAGAGTGCATAGGAGAAGAGTTGCACATGTTTTCTCAGGAGGTACTTTTACTGGTAAACTTTACAAAATAAGAGAATTTGGCAAAAGTTTAAAGGGTACAATACAACCAAAATAAAGCATTCCACAAAGCATTGACTTAGGCCATGCTAACCCATACAACTTAGCAAAATCCAACCATCTGGTGCTATTAATCAAAATATTAAGAAAGGAGATTAGCAGGAGAAGAAAAAGTAAAGAAAGAGAGAGAAAAAGAGAGAATTACTGCTGCCATCCAGAGTCCTATGCAACTCCAGTCTCCACGTTTCCAGGTACCAGGGCTTGAACAAGCGTGAGGAGCACATGTCACTGCTTTTATTTGCTTTGGCCTCCCTGAGGCCATACCCCCAGGTGGGGCTTCCCATGTTCCAGCTGGTCCTGGGCTGGGTCAGGGACTCGGGGGTGTGGTATGGGTTGTGCCCCCAGCTGTTTTTGACTGACAGCTGTTCCAGGGGTGCCCAATCAGGCTCCCAGGGGCTGGAGTATGGGATAGGGCATTACCTCACCTTCCTGAAATTCATCCTGTCCTTTCCCCTCTACCCACCCCATACACACTTAATTTGGTCTGAGCCAATAATTAATATAATCATCCAGTGTCTCACACCAGTTCCTCAGGTTTGGTACTTAATCAAGTACAGATTTTTTTTTTTTTCTTGAAATTTTTTTTGCAAAATGGCCACATTTAGCATACCTGAACATTTCTGTACCTATGTAACTATTGTCTTTCATGTGTATGAGTCATATATGAGTCTAGGGAAGGACTCAGGAAATTCAATATTTAAAATGATATTTAAATATTAGATTAGAAAACACGTAGAAAAGTAGGTGATAAATGTTTCAGATGTTCATAAGATATTGAAAGTCATGATGGTTCAAGGCATTTTTTCAGAGTTGGTAGATCTAATTTCATTTGCTTCTCTAATGTTGTTGTATTTAGCATTTTGGTTTAGTTCATTTCAAATCTTTACAGCTTTTTTTTCCCCCTGAAAACTCTGTCAGAATTTAATATATTCTTGTGAGAATTTAAGCTTTCTATTTTAAAGCCAGTACATTCCTGGTTCCTTCAGGCAAACTTGAAAAATAAGCATTAGAGCACCTAGCAGTTTAAAGCATAGTATGTAAATAAAAGAAACCTCTCACATACACAATTTTTTGTTTGCTCTACTAATATTTTTTGCAATATTAGGGGTTCATAAAGCTGCAAATGTTTCTCTTCTTCCACTGGTACAAATATAGTGATAAACCTACTTCTGAGAAATGAAGTTGGAGACTTTCATGCGTCTCCCACAGGGTCTCATTTCTTTTTGCCTTGAAAAAGGTTACTTTTGAAACCAATACAACAAATTATTTATAGAATCCTCAATATAATATTATCACATCTCTATATCAATCAGATATGGCTATGTTCTTTCAGAAGGAAGGTGAATAGAACTTCTCTGACTGAGAAACTGTTTCTTGATTTTTAATACAACAGAGACCATTACTCAAAAATGCAAAAAATGTTCCCTCTTTCTATTATTCTATTCACTACACTGTGAAACAAACAAACAAACTTTTTGCTAGAAATATTTCAAGTATGTAACACTTGTCTAGGGTTATCGAACTGTTCAGTTCAATATCACTCTGAAATGGAAAATTACAGTCCTACAACAAGATTATAAAACAAAATTGTAATTTAATACAATGTTTAAGCTAGGACAGCTTTAAGTGAGTTTTGTTGTTTGTCTGTTTGTATTTATGTTTTGGTCGGGGAGATTTGTTTGTTTGTTTTAAAAATTTATGTCCACAGTGTATTACAAAGGAATATCCCTGTCCAATGTGCTTTGCAATAGTACATTATGTGGTATATGAACAAGCCTACTTATTCAACCAAATATTTTAATCTTCTTTTCAATTCAGTACCTGGAAATTACTGCTGTGAGCTAGAGAGTAGAACAAAAGATAGAAGACCTTCTTTTTGATGAAGGAAGAGGAATATATTCCTTCTTTTTGACTAAGGAAGATATTCCATCTTTAGCTGTGTTCCACACTTTACCCTCAGATTCAAACTGTATATGTGAGAAATGGCTTTTCCTTCCAGTCTGTTCTTGCTTTCATTGCCTGTTAAACTAAAGGTCTGTGAAACATAAACACAAAGATGTTGGCAAAGAAACTATGAATGATTATTGTTTTGAATAGGAGGTTATATTCTTCTTAAAGAGTATTGTAATTTCTGGAGGTTAACAATTTTCCTTGATAAAATTAAAGTGGTACGATAGAAGGGAGTACATAGAAAACCTTATCAAATATGTATACTAAATACTGGAGCCATGGTAACTAAGCCTCTTAGCCTAATCCTTCCCTAAAAAGCGATATTCTCTGATTCTCCGAAGCTACTGCTGCTCAGTAGAAAAGGGGGTGCTAAATATAGAAGTACATAACTTTGTATGTTGAGGATGGTTCTTAAAATCAAATCTACTCAGCAATGCTCCCTTCCCTGCCCCCTTGTTTATTTATTTGGTAGGGGACTCAGAGCAATAATTGTCTTATTAGTTTCAGTAGAAGTGATTACAAGCACAATTAAGTACTAGCCCTCAGATATCTAAAGAGCTTTTCCTTGATTTCAGAAGGGTTTCTATACTTTTAATTATGTTTACACTCTTCTCTCAGAGCAAAATAACAAAAAAATTTGTTTCTGGAGAGAACTGTTGAAGAATTTACACAATTAAACCCAATAAAAATAAGATAAATCATCACCTTCTTTTTGTTACAGTTTTAATCTTTCCTAACTTTTTTTCAGGTTTCTTTTCAATATTAAGTTGTATTGCATAATATTAACAACCTAATGATTCATAGTTACAAAATTTTATGTTGAACTTCTCATCTTTCATACAACATGCACCAGAAAAATGGCAGATATAACAGAAAAACAGAAATAAATGCTGTACCTACATAAGGATAATTACCAATTTAAATATGCATTCAATCGATGTAATAATAATTATATTATTTCTGTCTTTTCTTGATTGAACAAAATCTTCTTTAATGGAAGAAATTTTGACTTTTTTCACTTACTGTCTTTGATTGCAAAATCCTGTTTCTTTAGTAGTAGGACAAAAATTAATGGTCTTACTGTCTTTATGTGGTGATAATACCACATGGCTGCTTTTGAAACACTGTTAATAAAAACACTGCATGAAGTAATTCGACTTTAATTCAACCTTACATGAAGTAATGTATTATGTTCTTGGTTAGTCGGTAGTTTCCTACTGTCATCAGTAATTTGCAGATGATTGTTGGATTATTTGTTTCACAGACTTTACTGGGGACAAATGTCTTTTGGGAAGCAAATACAGGAAATGTTGGAAAATATGCTTATATCATTTATGAGTTTCCTTTACATAAGGAGAATAGTTTTGATTACTACTTTTTTCTAGATTCAAATACAATTATAACAGTAATTCTCTTTAGTTAAAAGTTAAACTGTGGTGTGAAAAATGGTATATCTAGTTTTGAGAACTTGCTTAGGGATCAGAAATTAATCAGACATCTTAAACTGAATTTTCCCAGGGTGTTGTTTATCTCTTGTTGTTTGTGGGATGGAAAAAGAGATCAGGAACTCTATCTTTTTCATCTATATTTTAATCACTGAAAGTAAACTTGGTTGTATATATAGGCCAAGATTTTCTTTTTCTTTATTCAAATTTATTTTTCTTTTTGCAATTTGATTTGACCTGTGGCTAAAACATGTTTTCCCACTTAGTTGTCAACTGTGTTTTGGTTATTTCTTCTTCTGCATTAGCCTGACCTTACAGACTATTCCACTTGCTTTTTCTCTCACACATAAATACAAATAATTACAAATAATATCATTATTTATTCTTTAAAGCATTTTACACTGACAGAGTGGAGATTTAGCCACTAACATAGAAAAAAAGAAAGGGAAATTAATAGGATTTCCCCAATTCCACGAATATGTAAGCTTATAGAATTCCTTTTGCAGAACTAACCATATATGATCCTAGCACATGATCTTCTATATGTTGCAAGTAAAAGTAACATGTCAGAAGGTTATTTAGATGGATGGATCTTACCTTCCACTTGTCACTGGTTTTAAATTAGGAATACTGCAATATCAGCAGATTTTCTGCATTTTCTTCCATGAATAGTAATAACCCAGTGGACCTAATTCTGTCCCTATGTATACCACTGCAACTTTTTGTATGTAAAAGCATATAAATCAAAAGGACAAGCTACATTCAACCCCAGTTTGAAACACAACCAAATACAGAGATGAAAAATAACTTGTTCAAAACTCCACACTGTACTTGATATCTAAAACAGACAGACTAAAATAATTTAGTGTATTATTTCCCAAATAAGGGAAGTACTACAAGTAATAATGTCTCATGGAGAGAACGATCCACTAGGATGTCCAAGCAGTGTAGAAAACACCCAAAAGTGATCACTGAAATTTGATATTACTACTTACATATTCTAGTTTTGAATTCCTTCTGTAAGATGTCTCTTACTATGAAGGACGAAGACAGAAAACTTAAAACTTTACATATGCAAGTACTTAAAACTTTACATATGCAAGTAGTGAAAGGATGCACAAAGTAGAGAACTAATTTTAGAAATTTCTACTTGAAGTTCTTCAAATCATTCCAGAGATGGAGTAATGAATAACAATCTAAGCCTTGGAAGCAGCTTATCATTTTCTTTCTCAGGTTCCAATTTAAAGGTACTAGGATACCCATGGATTCTAGACATTTTAAGGAAAACTAAATAACAACTCAGAACAAGACAAACACTAACAACTCCAACTAATCTATCAGCAAAGTATATAATAAGACCATCTCAAATCCTCCTTTTGATAAATTTATCTTTCAAGACTGTGCATCTCCATCGACTTAAGTCATTGTATTCACTGAAAGCTGGTATTTAAAGATCATGTTTCTAGATCCAGCTCTAGAACTCTGAGATCTCACGGAATATCTTTTGTTTGTTTTCACATACACTGTGATTTTAGTAAGTGTACACATTTCACACATTCTGGTTGAAAAGGAAGGGTTGAGTTATGGAGGCAGAGTTTGCGTCTTGGACTAGTCTTGGCTGCAGCACTCAGGTCGGGGTGAAACCTTCTCAGGCCAAGAAGGAGTTGCCTTCTCTCTTGTAGCAATTGCCATGGTCCTCAGGGTGAGGAGGGGTCAGCAAGCAGCAATACTGCAGCATGGGAAGAGACAGATTCAGGAGTAGCCACTCCTATGTGTCACTCCTATGCTATATGTGTAAGTTGCAACCAGGAAAAAAGCCTACTTTTCTAACCTGAGATCAAGGCTGGGTGAAACCATCGCAGGATGACAAAGTGACACCCATCTTGCCAACTTCATAGAGTTCGTAGGTTTTATCTGTTTATTATACATGGCAGTAGTTAATTTTTAATCTTCAGACTCATGCCTTTATTACTAAGAATTTTTTTATCGATGCAATTTATCAAACAGATTTATAATAAATATTTCCTTAATTTTTTATTATACGCTTGGATTGAAAAAAATTCTGAAATACAACCAGTCTTTCAAGCAGCCACTGAAACTACATAAATATAGTAATCTTGCAACATGATATGAAGTGTACTTAGGTTGTTGGGGGTAGAGAGGGGGGTGCGTTTTTTTTAAGTAAAACTAGTGCCTCATTAACAATGTATAAGAATATGTCAATAGTCAGAGATCAGAAGTGAGGTATGTTGTTAGCTAAGCTGGTAGCAAAACCCCTCTGCATTTCAGTAATTTCCACCTGAATATGAGGAATAGCTTTACTGTGCTGGTGACCACTTTGGAAATGATTGCCCAGAAAGGTTGTGGGTATACATCTCTCTCACTGGAGATATTCAATAACTGTCTGCACAAAATCTTGTGTAATGTGCTCTAGGATAGGTTGGACCAGATGACCCATGTGGTCTCTTCCAACCTTAACCATTCTGTGAATCTGTGATTTGTTTCTAAAGAAAGGCACATTTTAACCCAAATGATTTTAATCCATTTCAATAAAATTGTTTCAGTCTTAATACCATTTTTTCAAGTTCACGTTAAAGGAAATGAATATTTCTAATTGTTGTTTGTAAAAAAAAAAGCTCTATTTTCATTTGAGTCATCTTAGACTCAGAGTCTTTCAGGGAAAGAAATTAATGGATATGGGAATATCTCACTTAAAGATATACCAATTTAAGATCCAGACTAGTCTGTAAAATTGCTTATATCTTTTCTGCACATCTTATGCCTATTCTGTCAGGACAGCCATCTGTTCTAATTCTTCATTTTAAGCTAATCAGTTCTCTTTATCAATTTCTTTATTATCATAAAATTTGTTTCTCAGATCTGCATTTTTTCACTACACTAAGAAGCAGATAAAAAACATGTTACATCCCCCAGATTTTTCCATTGAGATTTGACATGGACTCCTTGAGATTCCATAAATTATTAGAAATAGACTTAGCATTATATATATGAGTTCACAATTCTTCCTTCTGTTCAAAGAACAGTCAACCTCAGACCTAATTCTGTGCCATTGATCAACAAACAGTAGCCAATTAGACCCAACACAATTTAAAAAAAAAAAAAAATTATCTATTAGAACACAGTCAGCTTTGTGTCCTGTATTGTAAAGATGTAGGAGGATAAAGACATAGGAGGTAAAAATATTCATCAACCTTTTGAATAAATTTTTTGGGGTTTCTTCAGTTGTTTTTTGCTGGGGAGGGGTTGTTGGGCAGAGAAGGGTGTTGAGTTTTTTGTTTTGCTAATCGAAATCTAACCTTGAATGAGTGTTGACATTCTCCAAGAAAATACTTTTATTATATTTGAGATATTTTTAAATGGAATAGAGAGAGAACGTTCATAAATGTAAATGCCTGTTTATGCTTGAACAAGATATATTTTGGATGAACATGAAACACAATCTGTTTAGAGACAGGTGAAAAATTACCTCAGGGCAAATAGAGCTGATGCAAATTTTTGGTTTTGATTGATGAAAAGCTCAAGTGATCTTTATCCAGTTCTAAATTGGAAGTCATTTAAGTCTGTTCGCTCTGTCAGTTTTTTGTTTGGCCAGAGAAATAGGTATCAGGAAACAAGCAAAATTAACAACTACTCAAGGTACTCCTGGGCTGTTCATGTTAAGGCTGATAATCCATGAATGCTGAAACATTTTCACCTGAAAAGATTTCTGCTTTAATTTCTTCATTACTTTATTAAAAAACGTGATGTCTGTTTTCTGAGCCAGGCATAATCTGTTTGTTTACTTTTAAGTAGAACTAAGCCAACTTTTACAAGGACATTAAACTTAATTATTGCCATTCTAATTAGTGACATAGATATCATCACTTCTTTATCTAATTTTCTTGTTTATTGTTTACTTTCGTGTATATCAACTACATAGTAGGAATAAAAGATATCATTCTTTGTCCTTTAAGGTTCAGGAAAAATCTTAATATATGTGCCAATATTTGGGAGAGGAAATTTTTATTACTGTTGATGTTGTTGTTGTTTTGTTGTTGTTAAGATTACTTGATGTTTTTGCAATACACTTTGCCCTATATAACCTATAGTATTGCTGTGATATGGAATTTCAGGATTCTCAAATAGAATGGGGCTCAGTGACGTTATCTATGTAAGCATGACATACGTTTAGAAAACAATTATCTTTTTGTCTACATGAATACTCCTGCTATTTTAGTGCAGTCTGTTACTTACTCTGTTCCTCTGAGGACCATACATGATGACATCACCAGATTTATTTGAAGATTAAATTCCTTAATTGTTAATAATTCTAAAACTGTATCCATATCTAGAAGCACAAACTTGTTTGTCCTAAGCCTTTTAGTTTATTGTTTCCATGAAGATTTTATTAGACTTTTCCATTGGTGCTAAAATTGAAATTATAAATTAGACTGCTTTCTTACGCACATTTGCAAGAACAAATCAACCAGGGATGATAGGAAACTTTGACCTCAGAAATAATTATAAATTGCTTTGTAAGGAGAAGGAAAAGTTTTTGTGTTTAGAGGAGCAAAAAAGAAACTCTGTGACTCAAAAAACTCCATCTGTTTCTTCTGAAATTCTTGTTATTCTGTTTACCTAAATCGTTCATAAAATAAAGTGATTGGTGAGTACTGAAATTTGCTGGTACAGTGTTTTTCAGGAGAACTAAAACACAAGCTGTGGAAGAATTTAATGATATTGAGAAACTCGTGAGTTAATTTAGAAAAGAATAGATATTTGGAAAAAAACCCCAAACCACAAATCCTCTATTTTTATCAAAGTAATTGTATGTATGCACAAAAATTGTTCTTAAACTATTACTTCTTATTAACACTTTAGAATCACAGGTTTCTTAATACATACAGATGTATATATTTGTAGGGAGGGAGTATATATATCTGGAAGGGAGTGTTGACCTCCTGGAAGGCAGGAGGGCTCTACAGAGGGATCTGGATAGACTGGAGAGATGGGCTGATTCCAATGGGATGAAGTTCAACAAGGCCAAGTGCTGGGTCCTGCACTTTGGCCACAACAACCCCCTGCAGCGCTACAGGCTGGGCACAGAGTGGCTGGAGAGCAGCCAGATAGAAAGAGACCTGGTAGTTTGGATTGACAGGAAGCTGAACATGATCCAGCAATGTGTGCCCAGGTGGCCAAGAAGGCCAGTGGTATCCTGTCCTGTCCTGTATCAAAAATAGCATGGCCCAACTATCACCCTATATTTGAATTGTTGCTCTCCTAATCACCTGGGAGCAATACATTCTTGTTATTTTCCTTGGAAATAAGATAGTCCTAGACCTTTCAAATAACATAGAATGTTGCCTAAGTTGCAGGCAATCTTGGCTCCTTGAAAATTATTTTTAAAACATATTTCTTTCAGCTCAATGGAACTGTTTTTCAAAGATGGATTCTACACTGGCAGGTGTAGGACCCTCCCTTCCTAGAACTTTCCCAGATACAGTCACAGAAAAAAATTTCAGAAATATTTTCCTCTGGGTTAAGCATGGATGGTAGGAGTGCGCATGCCTGTATTAAGTATTAATAAATATTTACCCATGGTTAGGATAGTTACTTTTTCAGTAGTTACCTATTTCTTGGGCTACTTTTTAGGGTCCCTAATATCACACAAAATGTAAATTGCCCTCTGTCATGCAAGAAACTAGTTCATTTTACTGGTTTTGGATGGCACAGGAATTTCATACACTCAGTAAATGTACTAATTAAGAATTATAGTAAATTATATTTATCCTTGTGTATCATAATAAATTAGTTATATTTCTGAGTTATGGAAGTTTCAACATTTATAGAAATAAAGAAGAAATTAGTTTATTTTATTTTACTTTTTTTTTTTTTAATTACTGACTGACTTAGTTATTCATAAACCACTGTCCTACTGGGAGGGAGATTTTTGGAAGAGTCAATAGCCTAAGTTCCTTTTTGCTGTTTCGCATCAGGGATCCTTTATAAAAACAAGTATTTTGTTGTAAAAAGTACCCTTGAAAGGTTACAAAGTGGAAGATTACTATCTGCTTCTAATATCCAGCACAAATCACTTGCTTTCTCTGTAACAACCTGTGCCACTTACCATCTCTGTTAATTTTACAAGCAAAGAGTCAGACACACACAATCTGTAGCACAGATGTCATCACTTTTAGATGAAATACCTTTGTTCTTTATTTCTGTAAACACTACAAAGATGCAGCATTGTGTTCCTTAAATTCTTCCTCAAAATTTTCCTGTGGTGCCCTTTAAAGGAGGTCTTGACAAAGGTGAGGTGATCTATATGCTCAGCCTGCTTCCTATCATGCTAATAAATATTATCTCACTGTCTTACTGCAGTACACTCCACTGTCTTTGTCATCCTCTCATAAACCCTTTGCTAGAACTGTTTTACATTATTATGTAACTGTCTTTGAAAAAATAGTTTCTGTTCAGCTGGTCTTGTTTCCACAGTTATAAAGCACACACTAAATTTAGTTACCTTCAAAGCTTTAGGAAAATAATCTAAACAGGTGGAGGTGCAGAGTTTTTCTAAACATAACATGACGAGCTAAAGGTGATCAGTTGTGGAACTAATTATCATTATTTATTGTCAGAAAAACAGAACTTCTTTATTATTAAAAAAGTCTCAAACAAAAAAACAACTGACTGGTTTTGAGCATCTGTCATAGGTTTATGACAAAAGGGAACTTAGCATAGATTTTTTATTCCCTTCCCCCTTGCCCCTGTGTGGGAGGCAGGTTTTGGTTTGTCTGAGGTTCTTTACCAACACAAAGGAACTGGCCAGCTGGGCTGCATTCCAAGTTGATGGGCCTTGATCTCTATGGGGGAGGGATGAGAAGTTTCTTTTCTTCCCTGTCTGGGGAAAGGGGACACTTTTTCTGGTTGCCTGGACACAGCTAGGGTTGGGTTGAAGAAAGCTCCAAGGTTTGCCTTGCTGCTGCCTGGCCGCCTGGCTGTGTTTGTTTTTTTGCTGGCCCAGTTTGCCTCCACCCTTTTTCTGCTCCCAGCCCAGACCTGGTTTGGACTTCATTGGCGAGGAGTTGTCTTGGGAAGGAGGTCATCTTTTTGTTTCCCTCCTCTGCTCCCGTGTTCTGGCAGCGGTCCTTTTTGTTCACATCAAGGGGAGAGGGAAGGACACGCCACCAGCCACAGACAACATGAGTTTTCCTGAGAGAAGCCCCGTCTTCCCCCTTTCCCCTCCTCGGTGGGGGAAGGCCGCCATTGCTGGTGCCACCGCCCACCCAGAGGGTTCCCAAGGCAACTGCCGGGCCCAACAGCGCCCCCTGCCGGCTGTGGGTAGAATTGCATTAAAAGCGCAACTGAACTGGTTATTTGAGTTGAAAGGGAGTTTTGGGTATAGGATTATTGTTCAGTTGTTCCTTTGAGTTCTTTTTGTTGTTCTGCCAACACTTATATATCCTTTAATAAAGGCCTGTTATTGTTTTTCCTTTCTCCACATTTTCCTCTGAATCGGAGCCTCTTAATTTTGGATCTACAATTTGCTTAGAGGGGGGAGTTTTGGTTTTTTCTTCATAACTCATTCTCCTTAGCAAAACACTTCTGTCTCATTAAACTGAGACAACATAATGTCATTTACACAAAATAATTACAAGGAATTCTGACTAGTGTCTCAATCAACCTCAATATTCAAGCTCGAGGTCTGATAAAACACAAAAGTGGTCTGCTCGGTTTATATTGTCAAAAGGATTATGTAGATAACTTTAGATATTTTGTTTAATTTTTTTTACCACTTTTAAAATGTTCTGCCAATAAAACTACAGACCAAGTTTAATGTCAAATGATTTTATATTACTTTGCTAATAGTATAAAAGAAATTAATTACTCCTATCACTTCTTTTATATATGTAGAATGGTTGACCTTTGTTGGTTGACAGGTGTCCTCCTTTTTGCACTCCTACACCTCAGCAAGACAGAGGGAGAAAATAAGATGAAGAAGCTTGTGGGTCAAGGACAGGGGGATTGGTCACCAGTTATCATTGCAGGAAAAACTGACTTGACTTGGAGAATATAAATTTAATTTATCACCAATTAAAAATAGAATAGGATGGTGAGAACTGAAGACCAAACTAAAAAACTACACCTTTGTCCCACCCTCTGATTCTCCCAGGCTCAACTTCACTCCTTCATTTCCAAGTCATCTGACTCCTCCCACCCTGAACAATCCCGGGGATATGGGGAGTCATGGATCACAGCACTTCATCTCTGCCCCTCCTTCCTCATGCTGTTCCCCTGCTCTATGATGATGTCCCTCCCACTGGATACAGTCCTTCATGTATTTCTCTGACGTGTGTCCTTCAGACAGGCCGTTATTCAAGAATTGCTCTGGCATGGGTCATTTTCCATGGAGTATACTCTTTCAGGAATAGATTATTCCAGCATGGCCCTTCTGTAAGTCTCAAGTCCTACCAGAAAAGCTGTTTCTTCATGTGTTCCTTTCCATGGGCCACAGGTCCTGCTGGGAGTCTTCTGTGATGTGTTTCTCCTTGGGCTGCAGAGGGTAGACCTTCATGGTCTTCTCCACAGGCCACTCTGGTGTCTGAAGCACCTCCTTCCCTTCCTTCTTCACTGACTTCTGTTTCTGCATGGTTACTTCTCTTGATCCTCTCTTGCACAGATGCTGTGTATCATTTTTTACCCTTTCTTAAAAACTTCTTCACACGAATGGTATCAGTACTGCTGGTTGACTCATCTGCATCCTCCACTGGAGCTGGATAGAACTTGCCGTGTCCAAGATGCGGCCAACTCCTGGTATCTTTTCACAGAGGCCTGCAGTCCACCCCCAGTGATAAAACCTTGACATGTAAACCCAATACAATACTGTAAGGACTTAAAGAGCACAACTGACTGTCTCAAAACACTGTTAAAGCCACAGAAGGAACTTGCTATAAGATAAATCACCACAGCAGGAACTTGAGATAAGCACAGAATAGTGGCATTTGCAGCAGGAAAGCATCAATTCCAGATCTGACAAGGAAGATATGGGTAATTTCCTAGTTAATGCATCTGGACAAAAAATCCCATTGTGGTAAACCGCGGGAAAAGAAACAGCTACTTACACACATATTGTCCCAAGTTATCGGAATGGCATCTACACTCCATGGGTAGCCAGAACTTGGACTGTAGAGGGGTGATACCCCAGAATAATGACTCCAGGACACACACCATGGAGGAGACCAGGGTGAAGAAGTACCAGTGGAATGGCACAGGATTCACAAGGTGGTGAATATCTTTTTCTTGATTCTCTCTCTCTTTTTTTGCAACTCCCCTCTTTCTTATTTATTTCTATCTCTCTACCTTACTCTATTTACTGTTAAATGAAATCCATACTGTTAACTTCAGCATATGGTCTTGTTTGTACCTTAGTTCAGTCAGATGCATCTCTTAATAATCACACCATAACAAACATTTAGTGTTTAAAGCCCAAGCTAGAAGGTTATTCTCCTAAAGCTTTCTGTTCTATGAGTAGTGTTTTCTGTTGGGTAACTTATAGCAAGATTTTTAATTGTGCTCACTGAGGTAGCTCTGGAGATGCTGGAAAAGCCTGTTTCTCTTCACTGACTCTATCAACAGTTGTACTAAGTCTGGATAAGAATGGACTCTTTACTTAGGTGTCTAAAAAACGTTATCTGCTCAATACAGTCAACAATTACTCATGTACAATAAGACACCTCCTTTTTTGTTAATAAAGCTTATGATAAATACTGAGAATATTTACATATTCTGAAGGTTTTATTCTAGCCATCTTTTTTTTTCCCTGAGCCAGTTTCACACTGAAATCTGAAACAATGTCTCAAAATTACAAAAAAAATATTTAATAGCTAAACTAATTTCATTTGTTATGAAAGTCAGTGTCCTGTTTTAACACAGTCGGCTTGAAACATTTTTACCTTTAGTTATCATTTGTGTGGCTTATAACTCAACCAAAGATTTCAACTTTTTTAGTAAGAGGGTAAATTTCTTCTATCTTTTTATTGCAAATTCTCATATCTTGATGATATGTGTATATGTATTTATACAATAACACATTCTTCATCTTTTACAATACCTGAAAATATCTGAGGCACTAATATATTTTAATAGATGCAGTCCAAGTCATGCATTACTTCCCTCATAGTACTAGGTCATCATGCTAGGTGAAACTTAACAGTGCAAGTTCATTTTTATCATCTTATTTATATTCATTTTTATTCCTGTGATGTAGCAATCTATTGACTGTTTCTCAGAAGGGAGGAGAAAACTGTGTTCTCTTCAATTAGTTGAACAGAACACAAAAAGAAATACATTAAATCAACTCAAACTCTAGAGTACAAACTGGATAATTATTAACCTCTCATACCATAATAGCGGTTACAACATCACTTATGTGACACTTGGAGCTAAGGGTCTTCCAGGGTTACATAACCATTATGAAGAAAAATTGTAATACAAGTTGTATTTTACAATTAATGTTACTTTTGAAAACCTGAAAGAATTCTACTAAATATTTTTATCCTGTGAGAAATAGATGCAAGTGTCAGTTATCTACAGTTATAGATTTTTCATTCAAATATGTGTAGCTTTACATGTGTATACATGGGCATTTCTTTGTTGGTATTAAAAGAAATAGAACAAGATATCTTTTTCAAATGGTCTAAACATTCCCAATTAACGTTATACTCTTTTTAGACAAACAACTCCATCACAGCCAGAGCTCTGAGTTGCCTTATGGCACCCTAAGGAATAATTTTTGTTTACCTAATTATTCCTTTGTTTGAAGGAAGCAGGGAGGGAAAGGAGGTTTATTTATTTATTTATTTATTTTATTTTATAATTACTGGAAGTACACAAAGGTACAACCAGGCTGTGTTGTCAGTAAGCTAACAAATTGGACTCTATCTTGTTTTTGGGTTTCCTTTTTCTGCCATTAGTTCTGTAACTGATTGTAGTCCTCTTTCATTGTACCAGATTTGAATGGTACCTCTGCAATACATAGAGAAATATAATAAAAAACTGCAGTCGTCCAGAGCTCAGTGACGTAAAGGATATCAGTGCAGTACAGACCTCAGTACAGTGTAGAGATGACAGAGCTGAAAAACATGTTCAAAGATGTGGGAGAAGTTGGACAGCCCTTGACCATTGCTGCCACATGTCTGCTGCAGACGCCAGGTCAGGAGTTTGATCCAAATGTAGCAGTAAAATAAATTCTAGGATTATAGAGGACCACTATTTGATTTTATACTCTAAGATACTGGAAATGTTATAATTTTACACTGCAATATTTTCTCTGGGTGCTGAATTTCCTAGAATTGCCAGAGGAATGATTTTTAGAATTAATATTTTACCTGTAAGAACCACTGTATTTAAGTTGATGTGACCTTGGAATATTTCCAAAAAGCAGTTTGGAAAATTATTTTTCAGGCTTATGTTTTTAAAATACAATTGGGTGTCTTTAACAAAGCTTGCTTCTTCTAATTTTCTCAAGTTAGCCTTGAGAGGCAGATAACCTCTCAAAACCAGTTTCATTTAGGTGATCCTGTAGCAGAGATTTTAGTTCTCTCTTGAATGTAGCAATGTAATCCATACAGAATGTATTCATGTTATCTAGAGAAGATGAACAGCCTCTCCATATTGAGATTTCTCAAAGTATCTTCCAGCTGAAGTGTTGCATATATGGAATACACATATGCATCTTATGCAAGCATTAATAGGTAGGCACTGTGTGTCACACATAGGTTACAACTCCAGGATAAAATCTATGCTGTTTTAATATTGTAATTTAGATTAATTCACAGGAAAACAAATATAAGGCCCAGAGAATTTGGCTTTAGTTGCAGAGTGGACTATGATGGTGCATCCTGCCTCCCAGGTCACAGTGTAATCTGAGAAGACACCCAATAATTACTTAACATCATTAATTCCATCTCTTCTAGGGGTTTATATAATATTGAAACTGAAGAGATTTTTCCTTTTCTTTTAAATATAAAATAAATTTGCTATGACATGTAAATCCTGGTTTTTTCTCACAAATATCACTCTGGCACATCATTCATGTTCTAATGGTTTGAAGTTTGAACTGGGTCACTGATTTTGGAAGAATAATTCTCCATGAAAGAAATAAAATATAACAATTTTAAAACAAGATTTTTAAAAGTTTTTTTTGTATACTATAATTAAGTATTTGTATCCTATAATTAAGAACTGAAGAGAATTGACTCAGGGGAATTAATTTATTACCAATCAAATCAGAATAGCATAACGAGAAACAAAAACAAATCTTAAAACAAACTTTCCCTTATCCCTCTACCAATTGTCTCTACATCTTCCCCCCATCAGCTCAGGGGGATGTGGAATGGGGGTTTTCTTTGCTGCTCCTTCCTTCTCACTCTTTTTCCCTGCTCCACTGTGGAGTCCTACCCACAGGAGACAATCTTCCATGAACTCCTCCAAATGGGTCCTTCTGACTGACTGTGATTCTTCATAGAATTACACAGAATCACAGAATCAACAAGGTTGAAAAAGACTTTTGAAATCATTGAGTCCATTTAACTGTCTCTACCTCTGAAATTGAGATACTTCTTTTTCTATACATATTATTCCTATGGTTAATTTCAAATTAAGCAGGAAAAAGACAAGCATTATTTCCTGTCTTCTTACTCAGCAACAGATAAAAAAATTACTTGTGTTAAATCAGACTTTCCTTCCTTCCATGTTTTTGCTGCAAGAGAAGGCTAAAATATCTCAGGCTAGGCTAAAATATGTAGAACAGTGGTTCTTTTGATATGTTTGCTTGGAAAAGATAAGTGTTACTTCAGGACACAAAGCAGGAAAAGAATAGAAAAATAAGAATGAAAAGAGGACTAAATCTAGCTTTTCATTAAATGTTGAGTAAATTTATGGAATAAAGTGGAGTAAATCTAAAGCAAATTGAATTTAAATTGAAGTAGATAATACAAAATGACATATAGTATGCAGGCTTTATAACCAAGAATTTGTGGATATCAATTAATTACAAGAAAAGAGTTATAAGTGAACCTCATATACTATCCTAGATTAGTCTTGTGATTATAAGAGTTGGCTTACTTTGCAGTTCTGATTTTTGATTCAGAAGAAGGAATCAAACCATTTTACTTTGAAAATTTTATTTAAACATGAAATTTGTGCTTTTATCAATGAGCCTTTCCTCACTAGCAGTGCTTCTGTTGGCATTTCTTTTGCCATTTTTTGCATCTTCCCTTTTGCTATTGACATTTTGGGTGTTTTGGTTTTTTTCTAGAATAAGATCCATATTAACCTGCAGAGGTTTCCTAAATGTTTTTGTCTTAAATTCTGGACCAGTACAGGGATTACAATATGCTTTTGCTACAAAAACATAACTCTTATTGCCGGGGGTTGGAAATTGTTAACTCTGTGTTTTGGTATTTGTGTATTATATGTACTATGTTTTACTCTTCATGTATGTAAATCCTGTGGTCTCATTGGTTGTCTCACCTGTCCATCCCCGGTTCCTGGGTTCTCATGGTTACTCTATTGTCTCCTCTCATTGGCTGGCCGAGCAGCAAAACCCATCTCTGCCGGCAGCCTTACAAGCTGCAGGAAAATTGAGTAAAGCTCTCTTCGCTGCTGGACTCCCTGCGTGCTGCTTGCCCTTGGTCTGCCGGCATCGGGGCCTTCCGCCGCCTGTCTCTGCCCTCGAGAGGTGGGCTGCGGGGGGCAATTCCTCCCCCCAAATCTCTACACTTATTCATTAGCTCATATGCTAGCAAAATCTAGAGTCTATCTCTTTGTTAAATGCAGTGGTTCTTTGAAGATTGTGGCCTCAGTAAATGCTGATCTGTTCCTAGAATTACTGTTTATTGCAGATGAAATAGCTTGACAGTCACAGAAAAATTTCCATGGCATGGCTGGATGCATTCAGTTAGAAGATACTCAATGTCATGTTCTCATCCTACACATTCCCATGGGAATCAGTCTATCTTTACAGATGAAATAAGAACAATGTATCCAAAACCATTGTACATAAGACAATTCATTGTACAGCTGGAACAGGGGAAAAAAATATGTCTTCCACAGTTTAAAAAACAAATTATCCACTATTTTTATATATATATATAATTATTATTATTGTATTATTTTTATTTCCATTACCTTTAGCAAGCAATTTTTAAGGAAATAATATGTTCCCAATTTTAGATAGTTTCCACATTACTTTGCTAGTAATGTAAATGCCTCTCTCTTACCTTGAGTTGAGTCACTGTGAACTCTTACTTATGCACTGTGTGACAGGAAAGACGTAAACTTGAACGAACTTGAATACAAGCATTTCTGGCAAGATGGCCACTTCTTATCCAATAAAGCAATTAATTGTTTTTACACCTTGATATTACTGAAAATTTGAAATGCACACATGTACAGGCACACATTATGTCACTGGTTACAGCTGCAGCCTGCATAATTAAATGTTAAGAATATTTCTTTAGTTATACTTAGATTTTATTGCTATAGACTTTTAAAAACATAAAATATTCATTTCAGAAAGTAACTCTTGCTTTAACTGAGACTTGTTAAGCATTGTGTCAATTAGGAATGAATTCAAATCTCTCTCCTCAGACTCTCAGTGAATACTCATTTTCAGCTGAGCACTATAAACTCTTCTGGGTAATGAAACTATGTATTTAGACAACATGGAGGAGTAAATGGAATTCAGAAAGTAAATAAAGTGGTGCTGTAGAATCAAACATAGTTTGGCTGATATCTTAGTGAAGAAAAACAATATGCATATCATTGCATCACTTCCTTTTACCTTGTTAAATCCATCTTCAGGAAAGAAAACAACTGTTTGTTTTTTCTGTTTTAATATCATTAATGCCATTTGCAAGGGTTCAGTGTTTTATGGACTCTATATAGAATTAAATCATAACATCAGAGGGTTATGTTATAGAAAAAAAGTAACATGTTTTGAAGAAATAAATCATGAACCACTAAGCCTTCCTTCAGAAAACAACATTCTTAATGTTGCTATGGTTGTTATCCACTTACTATGTCAACTCTCAGGATTCAGTGCATTTTATATAAATAATAGATAATAATGAATACAAATTAATGTGAATTTAAACGTGTAGAAAATTAATATTTTAATAGTAGAAAAGTACTATGTAGTGATGGTGAGAAGCTGTTGCCATATGTAAAATTAAATTTAAAGAACAATTAGGCTTCTCCTCCTTGCAATTTGTGTCATAATGAGAGTATTCAGTACTGTTTCCGCTAAATATTACGTTAACAAGAACTAGGAAGGCTTCTGTAGTTTGCAAATTCATCAAGAGAATGATCATATAGCATTCTTTTAAATAAGAACTGTGAAAGTCCATGTAACAGATATGTGTGTTGCAAAGGAATTTATAACTAACATTGATTTGGAAGTAATTGTACACAGTGCCTAGCTCCTATATCAGGTTTGTACTTCTTTAACTGCACATAGTTTCTTTTTAAGTGTTCAATAACACCCATTTACAACACTTTCATATTGTGTAAAAGTATCATAATAAAGAAAAGGTCTCTATAAACATAGATTTTTTTTTTTTTAGAACTTAGTTTTTTTCCCTAAAAAATAATAATAAAAAGCCATAATGAACCCAAAATGGATGTTGACCTGCAGAAAAAGGATTTTTCTCTTTCTGAATAAGATTCGTCTCCCTACTCTTTCCTAGCCACCAGTCAGCCATTGTTTCAGTTTTTTCTGTCTACATGAACATCTGTAAAATAAGCATCATTTTACTCTACACAACTTGAGATCATATCTTGATGATTCAAATATTCAGCTGGAATATAGAGAACCAAATTCATACCAACAATTCACTTAGGGTCTGATAAATCTTTGACTTGGAAAAACTCATCATTAACTAAAAATTCTAAGATGTTTTTTCTTCATTGCAAATTCTGCTTGTATCAGATAAAACTACTGATTTTTTTTCCCCCTGCAGTTTATAATACTCTGAAACTCAGATTGCCTTAATGTTTCATGTGTTCCAAATTTAACCACACTTCAAACAGTTGTGGTAAAGTCATCCTTAGGGAGTTTGCTAAATGTGGGCCTCCAAAGTTTAGTTAGAGGATCTGCCCAATGGAATATGGAAACATGTTCTGGTGGTTTAGTTTGACAGACTATCTCTCTCTCTGATTGTCAAGAAAAACTTAAAGCATTAAACCATGTCTTAAAAAAGATAGGCTGTTGCAGTGTTTTTAGGGAGTTTACAATTTACAGACACATGAGAACATGTCTCTCAGTCTACCCCCAGATTCTATTGTTTCTCTGGCAGCTGGAGTGGACATTGTGTTCTGGTCCCTGTTGTCCAGGTACCTTACTCCACGATACACACATGCCCCTGGCTCCTGAATTCTTATCTCACAAAGAGAGTTAGAAATAGTGTTTAATTAGAAGATAGTACAGACTTCACTGACCAGGGCAGAGCATGGTCACACAAACATTCTAACCAGCACACTGTTTACAGGTGACCAGACCTTTTTATTCCCTTGTGCCTGTATTATCCCACACTTGTTCCTCTCCATTCACTTTAATGCCACCTTTTTCATACCTTATCTTACACCTAAACATTCTGTAACAAGGCTTGCCTAATGTCAAAATGCACTTCCCTGGCATCTCATAGTGAGTGACATACCCCTTGTCACCCCAAGGCGGGGACTCCTCAGTATGTGTGGTGCCCCAGGGACTCACAGTGCTGGATTTCCCTTGTCCTGTGGGGCTGATGCTCTCTGGGACAGCCATGGAGGTCGAGGGGAGGGTCTTGTGTCTCTTACTGGGACACTGAAGCTCTCCCCCTGTCCTCTGTCTCTGTCTTTCTCTGTGTGTTTATATCTGCATGGAGATCTGCCTTTCCCTGTCTGATCACTTTTTTGTGATGACTTACAGATTTTTCAGGTTCTCCTATCTGCCTTTCTTTGTTTCTTGTCTTTGTTGTTGTCTATCTCCTTTCCGTGTGGAGATGAGCATTTTATCACATAACCTAACATCTTGTATTGTCTTTATTTTCTCGTCACATTTTTGATTGATAGGCTGACTAACACAGTCATATACAACCATGTAAAACATTTCTTTCATTACCTTGACCAAGTCAATATATTCTTTATGTAATGCATTCAAGTTGCTAGGTTTAAATATAATTATACCATTTTCCACAGTAAATGAGGTATTTCAAATGTTCCTCGGTAATTTTCTATGGAGTAATTTTACTTAAAAGGCTTGATACATTTCTTGGATAATGGGGTTAACCTTTAATTGTTTTGTACATTCATTTGTGATGAAAATTCATAGTATATTTACAATACAAATTAGGTTCTTGCAAAAAAAAAGTCAAACCCATTTGTAATTTTTCAAAAAGCTGCAACAACAGATATCGTATATTTAAATGTACAAAGGGCATGGTGGTTTGGAGAAAGCTAAAAGAATATTATTCTGACAGAAAATAAAAGGAAGGAATAGAAATATGTTGGGAAAACACGCAGAGATGCTAAGAAACATTGTCTCTTGACTTTTAGGGACAAATTAAGAGAAAACCTAGCATGTAAAATTAATGGTAATTCCTTCCCAGAGATTGAAGCTGTTTCAACAGAGGAGCAGCTAGCTTAGCCTAGGTACAAGGGAGGTGGGTGATCAGAAATACTTGAGAAAAATGGACAGACTTGCAGAGCAGTGATGGCTTACTTGCATATTGTCACAGGTAGACAAGCCTGCACTGAAGTCCTTAAGTTTTCCTACCAATAGGAGATTTTGCATTGCATGGACACTATTCATTTGCTGATTCATCTTATGAGTCTCCTGACAAACTCCAGGTCACAGCACTCTCCATAAGTTCCAATACTATGAACAATCCAAATTTCACAATGATCAGTCATAAAATCACTAGTTATCTTTGAAAATCATCTTCCCTTGCTTATACTGTTCATATATCTATATATCTTGTGCAAATCAGACAGGAGATTAGGCTTTTTATCTTGCTTTTTTTTCCAGAAACCAGTGCAATGACAGAGATTTATAACCTCTAGGGAAAATTGATGCACCAAATAAAAAAGGTTTTAACAGAACTAATTAAACATATCCCATTTATCTATTTTTGTCATTTTTGTATGTGCATGTATTGAAACCCACAGAACATACACACATATATATATATATGATAATGTCATTAATCTACTTGCCTTTGTTATTTTTTTTTTTGTTCTCTCCCTGTTTTTTTGTTTGTTTGGTGGGTTGTTTTTTTTTATTCCCTGTGAAACATAAATCAAAAGAAAATTGCAGAATATCAAGCGCAGGTTTTCCTCAACAGTCTCTTACCAAGTCATCCTGAAATTTTGTCTCTTAGATAAAGGTCAAGGACAGAAGGAAGCAGTGAGTATGCAGTATGAAAGCAATCAACCCTTGTATTCATTTAAAAGCAGGACACCTTTAAAAAACCATTAACCGTTTGTCACAAAATCAATGGGTCTGATTCTCTTTTCACTAGTACAAATATAAATTGGGAGTAACTCCAAGTTTATGAATGAAGTTTTATTGGCATAAATGTCAGTGTATGATGAGCCTAGAGGACAAAATTATCAACTGGTTTCTCTTTGCATAGCTCCAGTATCACACTCTCACGAAGACAAGTGCACGCACATGTTTATGTATGTAGTAGTTTAAATTCTACATTGTCTTTTTGTTTATCTATATCCTAAAATAAATATATTTCTGACAGCATGAACTTCACTCATTACGTAATTTTAAAAAAACAATGCTTAAATTTGTCTGAAACTTAATTTGTTTCTACAAGAAATTTCTATATGTAAAATATAAAGCTGATTTTTTTCCAGAGTTTTGATATATTCTACTCCTATGCTTCTTTTATATAGTATGATTATAACAATGCACCAAATTTACAATCAATTGTTGAATACAAAGAAAAGTCTCATTGAAGAAAAGTGATTTTACCTTTTAAAACTTTGTTCTTTTCCTAGTGCCCCTTCTGTGTTACAGTTATTTTACCTTTCCATGATCAGGCTAGTGTAAATAAAGTTGCGAGGGCCATGCCCCCAGAGCATGACAAGAAATAATACTTTACTGATACACATGGATTTCTTTACATCAGAGATTTGTTATGTTAGGTCCTGTGCTCAAACACTGAAAAACAACTCTCCAGACCTAAACTGATCTTAGTAGATGCCTCAAGGACTGTAAAGAGTGGCATATTGATAGTTCCAGGGATGCCAGCTGTTATTGAAATCACTGTCTTAAGAAAACTCACAATTTGACAAAACATTAGTCTTATTGACTTTCCTGTTATGCACTGGCTGCCACTCTAGACAATAGGTCTGCCCTCTCTATAACTCACTGAGTAGGTTTTCATTTTAACTTACAGTGAAAGTTCTTATGTAAAAGCCAGCCTAAATCCCAAAGTTATACATAATACTTTTAAAATTTTATTTTATTTTAAGCACAGAAACCCTCTGAAATAAAAAATCAGTTTTGAAACAGAAATAAGCACTTAAACTTTGTTATTAGATATGAACCAAATCAGTTTGCTGTTCATATATATATGTAGTCAAATCAGCAGGTATAAGAAAAAACCCAAACAAACAGTAAATGAAAAATATTCTTAAGAAAATAATCCATCTTTTTAAAATTAAGTCATTTTGCTTATTGTTTGATATATTAAATACAAAGTAGACCTATAGTCACTCTCTTTTCCAGAAGAAGCTGCCACTCAGAGATGAAGGAGGAGCTTCATGAGAACTAACTTAAGAAGACAAGAAGTGCAGCCAGGGAATGAGAACAGACATACTGTATCACCATCCGGAGTTGACAATTTCTCTTTGCTGACTACAGAGGGAGCTGAAAGAGAGGAAACTTTTAAATTATGCATCTCACTTGGGAGCCAAAACTAAGTGTGATGAATTCCCTACTCAGAGTCATTAACTGTCATACTACTTCATCAGGTTTGGGCATGAAGCCCTTACCATACTAGAGCATACATGATAGCATTCCATACAAAGCAATTATGACTAGGTCAGTGTGTTAAATGTACTAATATAATACATGAAACACAGTATTATAAATATAGTCATATTTTGTAGTACAGTTCTGTAAGGCAATTGTCTTTTATATCCTTAGTTTTTACAGAAATGACTGAAGGTAAATGTGAAACAACTGCGTCTTTTAAGCTAACTTGAAGCATAACCCAGCAGTGAGTATATCATTTATCCTATCAGTATAATCTAAGATGAAGGTTTTGAAGTACCAGATGGTTGGTGGTTTGTTTATTTTGGTGAGATTTTCTTTTTTTTTTTTTCTTCTTGTGGGGGGCAGTGATGATGGTGTGAGACATCAGAAAGAGGATTTCAAAGACTTCGTACCATTGTAAATAATTTTAATTAAATTTTAACTAAAGATGTGTTTGTATAGCCTGTGTTTATATAGTCTGCCTAAATATGTGGTAAAACACTGGAGTCACTGAATATACATTTTCTTACTTCAAAAAAAATTTATATTTAGATTCCATATTGCAAAAACAGAGGTTCTTATGTTCTTATAGATGCGCTTTTTTCTCTCTTGAACCTGATGCAAAGTCATGCAAGTTTATAAATATTTTTTGTCCTGTTGAAGTCAGCATTAAAGTTAAGCATATCTGAGTTTCTCTGCAGGGATGATGCTTTATGAATTATCTCGAAATATCCTTTGTACTAGTGGCCTGTTGCATTGACCTGGAGTGCCACCAACCTCAGCAAGACTCAGGGAGATGCATCATTTCGGCTACACAGAACTCACTACAGAGCTGTGGGGGAGAAATTCCTGTTGCTTTTTGAAAAGCTCACATTGCCTTCAGTGTGGCCAGAACAGTTTTCTCAAAGTACAGGCTATTCAGGGTAAAATGTACAAGAAAGTGAAGCCTCTAAAACTTTATCTAAGGATATGCTTGACTAACAAAAATGTTGCTAAACAATCCTATACTTTAAGCAATCTACACTGAAACTTTATAGTGTTTGTATTCTAATTTTATTTGGTATGGTATATCAGCATTTTTTAAAATAGAGAAAAATGTGATATCTTCAATATTCCCAGGGGTTTTATATTTTTATTTAATTTGAAATTCAAGTATGGTCATAGACTAGTTTTTGATTTTTTTTTGCTTCTGCTACTTTTTAAAATCTGAATTCCAAGTACCTTGGTTGAGCATAAAAGACATTTTTAATATTAATGCAATTCAATGATAATCTACTTTAAAGGTTAAATGTTACTGCTCACTGAGTGCTTGGTAGACTTCATGTAGTGGAACAAAATCTTACAACATAAATTTAAAGAAGGATGAATTCTTATTTTGATGTGTACACCATTTTTCAATTTAATGTCATTACATTTAAGAAAACAGCAACAGAAATCTTAAGGTGAGAGATATAATCTGATGAAAATTAGACAAAGATTGTTCTTGTTCACTTGGTAACTAAGTTACTACTTGATATTAACTTTGGAGAATTTTCTTGTATAAAATAATATTTTAACTGACATAGTAAGAATTTTCTCAGTGGAGAAACATAATTTTTCTAACCCTTTTAATGCAAAAATGCAGTAGATCATCTTAGTTGTAAATAGCTGGTCAGTGTTTATGTTGCCACCTTAATGATCTTCCTTTTGTTAGCGAGCAGAAATTTTGGAACATATTACCATAATGGTAATATATAAATGAGAACCCACTACTAAAGTGGAGTTAATCAATGTCACATTGTCCAATGAATTGTAACATTCAGATATTAAACTTTACATTTTTAAATTAACTCGAAGGTAATATACACACAAACAAAAAAAGCCATCCCAGGCCAGAAGAAATGTGTATAGTGACAGCTCTTCCCTGCTGGTGTTGTATGTTCCCACCAGACCATCTGCTCCACAAAGACCTTTAACTTCTTGGTTCCTATGACTTCTGAGCCTCTGTCTCACTCTTTTACACAGGATTATATCGATAAATAATAGAAAAAAATAAATGTAAGAAATATTTAACATTTATGAAATGCACAAAGCTTCCTCTCTCTTAGCAAAAGACTACCAACTCTTAAGAAGATAAAGTGCAGACTAAAGCTGTTGCCAGACTATGTGCTTATTATGTCCATTTTTTAAAATTGAATATTTTTGCCGTCATAACATCTGGCTTAAAATTGCATTCATTCTCATTGATTTTCCTTAGCACCCTTCTATTCTTATGTGGTCAATTTTAGGCAAAAGATTCATTCTATCTGCCAAAGTAGGAACTTTCCATTCACTTCCATGACAGCAGAGTTGTTATGCTGGACTTCAGGAGAGTAAACTAGAGTAAGCTATTGCTATTTAGGAACCTATTTAACTGAGAACCCTGGGAATATGCTTTTGAGGGCTTAGTTCATAAGTGTTCATAAGTGTTGGTCAGTGTGCTTTTAGAAGCACAGAAGCAATCAATTCCACTGTGTCACAAGTCAAATAAGTGAACCTCAAGACCAGTTTGGCTGATCAGGAAAGTGGAGCTCAAGAGGAAAAAGAAACTGTATGGTCTGTGGAAGTAAGGCCAGGCTTCACAGAAGAGTACAGAGTTGTGGTTCATTCATGCAGGGAGAAGACATGAAAGGTCAAATCTCAGTTAGAGTGGAAACCGTCCAGTGTTGCTTCAGATAACAAGGGGTTAATTAAGTATGTTAGTAGTATGAGGTGGTCTAAAGACATTTGATGTATTTGATATTCCTCTATGATGAGGGATATGTAGTGGATGAAGAGAAAACAGTGGATGTAGTTTTTTTAGATTTTAGTAATCTTTTTGATACTGTCTGCCACAACATCCTTCTAGAACAGTTGTCCAGCTGTAGAATGAGCAGATTCACCATGCACTTGGTGAAAAACTAACTGAACAGCAGGATTTAAAGCTGTAATAAGTGGAGCTACATGTGGCTGGTGACCAGTCACAAGTGTTGTTCGTGAGGGTACATTAACACAACTAGGATGAGTTCTGTTTGATATTTTTATCAGCTATCTGGATGCAGGAGTTGAATACAACATTAGTAAGTTTGCTGGTGATACTGGGAGGTGCCACTGACTCTCTTAAGGGACAAGGCAATTTGCAGAAGGATCTAGATAGATTGGAGCACTGGGCTCTAATTAATGAAAATGAATTCCCTGAAATTTGCTATGAACAAATGGTAGATTCTGAATAAATATAAAACGGGAGAGAATTGGCTGGAGAGCAGTCCTGAAGAAAGGCCTGCAGATCTGGGGCGGCAGGCCAGTGGGAGTCAGAAGTGTGTCCCAGCAGCCCAGAGGGTAAACTGCATTCTGGCGTGCATCAAACACAGCACGACCAGTTGGTCAAAAGAGGTGATTATCCTGATGTACTCAGCATGGGTCCTGCCTCCTTTGAGGTAAATAGGCTTCTTCTAGAGATGATCAGTTCTACAGAGATAGTTGAATCCTCAAAATGATCAGTGTTTAAGAGACAATGCCCTTAACAACATGCCTTAACTTTTTGCCAACCCTGAATTAGTCAGGCAATTGAATTAGATCTTCCAACTCAAAGTCCCTTCCGACTGGAATGGTCTATTCTATTTTATATTTTTGTCTCCAGTCCAAATATGATACAGTAAACTTCTGTGGAGAGCTGATGAAGCTTGTCAAAAGGTGCAAACTGCTCCTGCTTCCCTATGAGGTCACACATCAACCTCTATCACTTGCATTGCATCAATTAAGAATGACATGGGTGAGCCAGACAAGTTGGGAAGGATATACTCAGAGGTCCCTTGCAATTCTGGATATTCTTTGATACTAAGTTTCTTAACACAACAGAAAACTTGTTTTAATTCATTACTTTCTGAACAGTCCAGGTTAACTCTCCAGCTATCATGTCCTTTAAGACAATCACAAGGACAGTAATAGAAGTTAACAAGCAGAATTAGGTGGAAGACAGAAAATTGCCCCCTTCAGTAGCAGATCACACTAGAATAAATTGCTCATAGCATGAAACTGCTCTCAAAAGATGCTTTTCAATCAAAAACCATATTCTTCTGTAATTTTTTGATTCTAACATCATACTTGTGTAATGTTTTACACCTGAGTAAAGTGATTGGAAAAGCCAACCATCCCAACAGGACACATGTAGAACATGCCTGAAAATACTGCTGCCCTTTTCCAACCTTTGTGGTGAGCTTCTTAATTTCATTTGTATCCAGGTTCTGACCCAGATCAGCCAGACAGGGTGCAGCCAAGACACTGTGTTATTTGATACCGTGTTACATCATTGCCAGAGATGGGGCAAAGGCACTCTCCCTTGGCTCTCAGAAAAAATTATATTCCTTTTCACTCTGGAGAAAGCAGCTGGTGGAGGGTCTGTCTGCCATAGTTTTTCATTGTCCCAGGCTTGGTGAGCATTCAGCATGTAAATCACCCTCTCTTTGTACACTTTTGTTATTAGTGTAGTTGCTGTTACCGCTGTTACTGTTTTCCTATTGTTGTTTCCAGTAAATTGTTCTTAATCTATCATCTTTGCCTTTTGTGCTTCCAACTGGAGGGGAGAGGGAAACAAGCGCTTGTAAGACGCTGGGTCAAGCCGAGTGCTTGCCCAGGCATTTCACTCTTAAAAATATATTTAAGGCTCCAAGAGTTCGTCTACCAACATTTTGTAAAGCCTTTGGTTCTTAATACCTTGAGATAGCCTAAAGAAAGAAATGCTCTACACGTTTTCCTAGGAGACACTTTTATTATGGGAGGAAATAAGGATTTTGGCAAAGAGTATAAAGGGGTAACATACAACCAAGATAGAACATTCTGCAGAGCACTGACTCAGCAAATCACACAACTTAACAGAATCCAACCCAGTGGTTTCAAGTTACCCAATATATTAAGTAAGAAAAGAGATTACAAAAGAAAAGAGTAAAGAAAGAAATTAAGAGTGTAAAGAAAGAAAAAGTTAAGAGAGGAAAAGGAGTAAAGACAGAGAGAGGAAAGAAAATAAGAAAAGATATTAAGAGAAAAATAGCTACCATTGAAGAATCCTTGGGATGTCTGACTCCACATGGCGACTACAGGTCTTGAGAGAAAAAGCAAGATGGAGTACAATGTGGTCCTATATTTATTTGCTTTGGCCACCATCGCCACCCCTCCCAGGTGGGACATGCAGCTCACTGACCGCTCAGTACCTCCAGGCTGGAGTGAGAGGTGGTGCAGCTAATCAAGGGCTGGGTTAGAAGTTTCAGGGGCCATGGTGTAGGCAGTGTCCTAGGCTGCTCTTTTGCCTGACAGCTATTCCATGAGGACACTGTGAGCCCGGCTGTGTGAGTTCCAAGACTGCCATGGGGCTGCAGGTCTGGCCTGCAGTTGGTTCGGACCCAATAATTAAAACATTAATAGTTCAGTGTCTCACACTGCTGACATGGTTTTGCTGGGAGCACTAAATTGGGGAATGCTATGCCTAGAAGATGGCAATTTGTCAAACTCAAAATTCAATATTATTATTTTGGTCTTAAGACAAAAGCAAGATAAAATATAAGGATATAAAATACAAGTCTGAGGATATAAGACTGACATAGGGAAAACCACACAAGTTTAGGTATAGAGTATTTCTTCATGTGTGAATCAGTAACAAAGCAGACTCTTTAGCATGGCTATTCAAAGAAGTAAATAAAAAATTCTGTTAACAATAGGTGTTAATGGAAGAAGTCAGTGAAAATTTAGTGATTTCTCACTAAAATACTGTGTCCTTCAAAATCAACAAAGGTATAAATTTAAAAAGGCAATAAATATTCAAGATCATTATTCATAAATCCCCTATCAATGTTATTTAAAATCTTGCAATGAATTGAATATGAGTGTTATCTACAGAATAAACAGGCAGGAAAACCAAAAGCACAGACTTCACACTGAACTTATTGCTGCCCTTCATACATGTCTCTATCTTATTACAAAACTACTGTCACAACATTGAAAAATCTGTAATACAGAAGACGGAGAATGTGAAATGGAATTTTGAATTTAGAAAATGTTGCCAAACATTCTCAAATTACAGGCAGAAACTGTCTTTCACTGGCTTCCAAACTGACGGCTGTGCCCTATGTCAAAACAACCCTCTGGAGACACCTTTACTTTTTCATTTCATGGAACAGTCATACATTCCAATATTAAGATTAAGATTCAATCTTACTCTGCACCTGACAGTTCAGGACCTCATTTCAATTGGCCACATCCTAAATGGCAGATGCAGGATTGATGAGGATGAAAACAGAAAGCTGGTGAACAAGATTATGAAAAATAAGTACACCGGAAATGTATATTTCAAAATTTTTATCCATCAGCTGTCTCTTTTCTTTCAATTCATACTATATCAGTCATGCAAGTCCAACAACATAGAATCAGGCATTGGTCTCCAGAGCCTCTCATGACAAAGAAAACAGTTTACAAGGGGAATCGTATGCCTTTGAGTTCCTCTAACTCATGTCAGCCTACATAGACTGCCTGTATATTTCACTACTGCTTTAATCCTTAGTGTATTTTGGGAAATGATTCCTTAACTGCAGCTCCTGACTTATTCATTTCATTCTTTTTTCTTACAGAAATCTAATTGGATAAGGCACTATGTTTTCTCCGTAGCACAAACACAGAATATACCTACCACCTAAAAAAGGAGTTAATCACTTTTCTAGAATATATAAAAGCACTCATTTTTTTTGTATTAATGTCTTACTTGGAGAAATAATAATAATTAGAGCTTGATTTATTTAAATTTGTTGGTGGTGTTTTTTTTGTTTGTTTGGTTGTTTTTGGTTTTTTTTTTTGTGATTGATTTTTTGGTTTGTTTTTTTTTTTTTTCCATTGAAAGGCAAAGCGGTTCTATTCTTTTCCTGACAGGAAGCCTTGATTTCTCCTATGATACAAGGATGTTTCATGTGAAATACATAACAGGACCTTCACATAGACTTTGAGATCTGTTTAAGCTTACATAAAGTCACTCAGTGATGCTCAGAAAATAATTCTGAAGATCTACTGATCTCCCTGAAAAATTTACTGATATGGTGTTATCTAAATTCTCATGAAGAATTCTCATGAAAAAGTCACGAAGACAGGTACAGCATACTAATGTACCTTCTTATAGACATAATATTCACTCTTCAGTGGAATAAAAAGCATAGAAGATAATATGCCCTCAGGAGAAGTCACATACAGGCAAGCTACTCCCTGAAGAGTCACATTATTCTGTCTCTGTCTCCCAGATTTCAGAAAAGCTCTCAGTTTTCCTCTCACAGTTATTGTATTGAACACTAATTCTGGTTCAGAATTAGTGCCTAGCTGCCTGCTAAATAATGATCTCCTGCCTCCTGAAGGTACACTGCACTGTCCCCCCACAGCTGCTTGTTTATTCATTACGCAGATCTATCAGATACTAAGAGGAAGGCTGCAGCACACACACAGTAGCAGAATTCTAAACAAAGAGAAATGTTTACACCCTTTTGTTCTGTGTTGTTCTGAAAACATATTTCCTGAAAATTTTGTTGTATTTCTCAACTGTCCTGCACACTTCTATAAGAACTCTATAAGGAATTCTTATAATTTATGAATTGTGAGGCCTGTAGCTTGAACAAGAATGGAAATATAACTTCAATCTAAAGGAGTAGTATAATTGGAGAATTCCTCCTTTTCTGCAACAGGAACAATCCCACAGTGCATAGGACAAAAGCAGCAGTTCAAATAACCTAACCAACGTGTGCACCATGGTTGAACACAGGCTTTGAGATAAATTTCCCTTATGTAGAAATAATTTGAGAAGTAGCATGCTTTGGCAGTTATCTCAGATGCAATTACATCAGAGCAGTTACACTGCAGCTTTTGCTTCAGTGCATCTCAGTTTCAGATAAACCAATTTGTGTAGACATGCCCCAAGAGGTAACCATATGGTAAGTTTGTGAGGCTACGTGAACTACATAGCGGAAGTCTCAAAAATTCAAACCGTTCTTCAAGTGACAGCTGTGTCTTTATTTTTAATAGTCACCATTACCTGCATCATCAAGTGCTCCAGGCTTCAGGTGCTTCTGCTTGGTTCTATGCTGTTCTTTGACTTTATTTGTGCATGTAGAGCCAAGTGTAGAGGAAGCTGAGAGACAAATAGGTATTTAATTTAGATTAAGGAAGTTAAATACCTGCTATTTTCTTGTTTTTAATGTTAATGGCTCTGAAATAATAGTCTTTGTTATGCACACCTTTTTTTATTTTTTCTATCTATTACATGGACTTTAAACACTGGTATCTGAAGGGCAGTAATGTTCCTCAGTGAGAAATTGCTAATTTAGAAATGTATGTGGATGGTTATTGCTCAACACCTGACATTATGCTTAGAGGAAAGCTGTAAGAACATTATGCTCACCTTGAAGCAGTGAAGATATGCCTTCGTATCCCGTCCCCTTTATCGAAACAAAAAATACAATGTGATTAAAAAAAGGTCTGACCTCTAAATCAACCACATCCAGTGTGTCCAGTAGTTCTGGAAGAGATTCTACACACCCCATTTAAAACACAACAATCAATTCCTTCACTGGCAGCATCTCTTTTCAAATTCCTAGTGAGTTCCTATATCTCTATGACATATAAAAGTAAGAAAGATATGATAAGAAATCAAGGGCTCTTATACTTTGACCTTGATAAGAGTTATAGTGTTTTCTAAAGCTTCAGAAACTGTATTTATTTCATTTTACTCTATTTTTGAAAGAGTAAGTTGCAGAATTTAAAAGGTAATTTTTAGACATGAAAGCAGTCTGAACCAAACAGGTAGATGTGGTTACAAAATTATAACAGAACACTCATAATAAGCTTATTGGAAGGACTGAAGAAGAAAAGGAGTTCTCCCACCTTAAGACTAATATTTTTTTCGCCTTTTTTATATTATTTTATTTGTTGGTTTTTTTTTTTTTAATTTTCCTTTTTCCCCAGGCACTGATTATTAGTCATGCTTAGTAACAATATGTATGGACCTGATCTGATTGCTCTTTCCATCTTCGTTGGATTATTGTTCTGAGAATAAAAAAAAAAACGTTAATTCCCAGCTCAGATTGCCACTTGGGTCTTTGTCCTCTTCTGTAGCACAAATTTTGCACATATCCTAAAATTGCCTTGGAGTTTTTGTTAATAGATTCCTTTCTGAGAGTTTAGGGTACTTGTGTACCCTTTCTACCTGTAAAGAAAGCTTCTGCTTTCTTCCCTTAGTGTACTGTGGTTTCTGATGTTTTACTATAGGTCTTTCAGTCGTCTCCAGGGTACAAGAAATTTTTTTTTTTGTGCACCAAGAAAGGTGGCAGGATTCATCCTGTGTATTCTGGAGAACATTCTTAAAAACATTCTTGTTTGCTGGTTACTGTAATGAAATAATGAATCAAGAGACTCCTTTGGATCCCTGTGTTCCCAAATTCCTAGTCCCTAATTTTGAAATAGAGCAGTCTACTGCTGGTAATGCAGAACACAGCAGTGGGAAGTGAAATAAACAGAAAAATTCCAAACACAGGGAAACAGAGACTAAATAGAAAAAAATGTTCTTAGGCATGTGAATGTTAGATGTCTTGGTGATTTATAGGTGATTATATTAGTGTTATTTATGATGTAGACCAAAGCAAATCAAAATAGCTGACACATAAAGAATAATGCCTCCAAAATTAGGGAGAAATCTTTAATTGAAAAATTTAATTTCTTTCTATTTTATTTATTGTTGATATCATAAAATCTTTCATTTAGTATATGCAAATAACCTTGAGAAATAGAGGAGCTGATATGAAATGGCTGTCTTTACTATCTACTAATAATGTCTTATGTAGTTTATAGACTATTGTTTAGAAAACTAAATGACATATATGAATGCTCTCATATATATCATGCATGGTCAAATAGCTTATCAATTGAGACCAAAAAACTTAACACTATCTCTTGCTTTGAAGACCTGATGTGAAACATCAGTAGCACCACATTAATGGGACTTTCAGACTATCTTATTATCATATCACATTTATTTTTTAACTGAGACTCCTATCAGTTCCTGAAAATTTCAAGTATGATTCTATATGTAATTTTCTGAAAATTATTTTTTCGCAGAATAGAGCAAAAACGCATCTAAATGTCTTTAGAAATTAGTTTTTTAAAAAAGAGGAATAGAAATTTTGTATGGAACATCTGATATCATTTTTAAAATTTTGATTTAGGCACTGATATTTGAATTGTATGCATATATGACTGTTGCAATAACATAGAAGTACCCAGACATTTTCCAGGAAAAAAATGTGTTTGTAATATACAGAAGTCCAATGGAAAAAGAAATTTCATCATTTTCTGAGGGCTGAATCCTTAATTTTGACAACAAAATACTTCTGAGACATCTTCACACGTGGACAATATGAAAATATATGTTTATATATGAAGTATATGAAGTGTAGTATTGTGTAAAACCCTGTCTTTGGTCCTTTTTTTAAAAAAAAAATTACATACTTCATAATTATAAAATGCATAATAATAAATAACTTTGATGATGTTCCACATTTTTGAACAGTGTCTGACACAGTCTATATCTGGTATTCTACAGATCTTCATATTTCCATTTTGTCAGTATGGGTTTCAGCTCTGGAAAAATTGCAGAAAATTTTGCTTTATTTTCTAGTTATTTCCTATTACTAATGGATGAAAGGAAGAGTGAGGTGAAATGATGAACTAATTCAGTTGTATGTCAGCTAACTCTGATGACAATGATGGTGGTGGTAAGATGCATCCTCAGAGGTGCTATCCCACAGGCTGAAGATGATGCTGCTTCTTGTAAGGAGGAAAGGACTAAATTTGGGTCTCCAAGTTTGTAGAAATACTGTAGTTGGCATACTGTGGGGTAGAGCTGGGGTGCCAGGACATGGTTTTGTAAGGGGTAACTGTCTTCTTTAGAGATCACAAGGCGAAATACAGTTTTCTCTGGCAACAATTGGTTAGTACTCTTTGATGGCCAGGTTAAAGTCAGTTTATGAATGAGAGATACAAAAATCCCTTTCTTGTCATCCTAAACTCTTTTTCCTATTTGAAAGCTTATCTTTTGTACAAAAGGTTCAACATATTTCTTGACTTTGACTTAAGTATATTCAGAATCAATGTTCAAGAATGTTACTTCCCGGTATTTATGGAGCACCAAGAAAGTCAAAGCAAAGAACATGGAAATTACAGGAAGGAATGCCCTATTCACAGCAGCTGAAACCTTAAGGCATGAAAACAAGAGTGCTGTGGAAAGTGGAAGAGTTTCTAGTATTTTAGCCTCATATGTTCATGATGTTTTGTATTATACAAAGACTAAATTTATAAATTTGCAGTTTATCTACGCTTCATTGTGTGAATATTTACCTACCTAGTTCACTCCTGAATCTTGGTCCTTCACTGGGTTATATTATGTAATACTATCTCTCATCCTTCTTTGGTACAGATCAATCAACTTCCTTCAAAATAAGTGTTCAGGATGTTTCTGGATATGGTTCAGACCAGAAGGTTTTTCTAGTAAACCACTCTCTCTTTTTACTTCATGTGATAGGTAAGCAGAACATTACCCTGTCCCATGAGTCACTCTGGTGGGCTGTAACACAGCCTTCCATTATATCAAATTCTGTACACATTCACATGTGGACACAGGCTATTTTTTTGGGCCACAGAAACACTCTACAAAATGCAGGAGAAACCTTTAATCAAATGCTGCATCATATGATCAATCTGCCACAGAAAAACTCTCTCTGGTGAGTTTGAATGACACTGCTTTTTAATATTAGAAACACTTTCTGTAGAAAACGTGTAAATATATCATATGACATACTATTTTTTACTATTAATAAATTTTCATATGTAACTTGCATAGAGATATTAAAGAGAATTCAATTCCTGAAAATATTTTTGAAATAAATAATCAAACGGAGTTGTAATAAAAACTGAACTACTGGGAAAACTTCCATTTGAGGTTACTGCCTCTTAGAAGCCTGAAAATATGCAGAAAAAGGAAGTTATAAGATCCACCTAAACTACCATAATCCCCAATTACAAATTGTTAAATAGACAGTTGTTTTATCATAGTTATATAATCATGTAGTTTAGAAAAGACCTCTTAGATCATAGAGTCAAACCATTAACTCAGCGCTGTCAAGTCCACCACTGAGCCATGTCCCTGTTCCTAATGTTTGACAATCCTTTCAGTGAAGAAATTTTTCCTGATATCAAATTTAAGCCTCCCCTGGTGTAACTTGAAGCAATTTCTTCTTGTCATATCACTTTTTACCGAAGTGTCTGACTCCCACCTCACCATAACCTCCTTTCAGGTAGTTGTAGAGAGCAATAAGGTCTTCCCTGAGCCTCATTTTCTCCAGACTAAACAACCCCAGCTCCCTTGGCTGCTCCTCATAAGACTTGTGCTCCAGACTCTTCAACAGCTTTGCTGACCTTCTTTGGACATGCTCCAGCACCTCAATGTGAGGGGCCCAAAACTGAACACAGAGATGCAGTCTCATCAGGGACTGATGAGATAAAATTAAGTGTATTTGGAACCAGAGATCAATATGAGTCTTTAACAAGCTCTCTTTAGTCTCTCTAGTCTTCGAATATAGTGCAATGTTAAAACCAGCTGCCTCTGATGTAGGACTGGGACTCTGGTCAACTCAGGGATGTTACCTTTTCTTGACAGTTTCCCGGTGCTGTTTTTTTGCCCAGATAAAACAAGCTATGGCACAGACAATCTTGAGAACTGACGTTAATAGTAAGAATGGAATAGCAGCCAGCTGTCACACTGTTTTAGATCTGATTCTTGCCTCTACCCCCTCTGGGAAATGTTCTGAATCATAATTAGTACATAATCAGTTTGTGGTTTTAATTAAGCAAAAGCTAGGTAGCCAAATATCACAAAGAAAAATGTTTCTGTTCTTGACCTTTAAAAAACAAAAAATGGAAAACAGTGATCAAACTGGCCTTGTGCCTGTTAAATGAAAATCACCAGTTGCTTAGGAAATATCTAACTTTTTTTTTCAGGTTCATTCAACGTAGTATCCATCCACATCTTTCAGAAAGTTGTCATTTTAAAAGCTGAGCTCTTCCCCTCAAGAACTGTCAATAATTTCATAAAAGGAAATAGAAGCAGATGGTAAGTATTTAAGTAGCTTATTTTTCAAAGAATGAAAATACACAATTTTATTATTATTGTGAAGAACTAAATTAATACAATGGAGAACTGATTATAATCTGTTCAAAAAATTTTAAATTCAGGCAGACATTGCTTATCTGGAACATTCTGAATTTTATTCCCTAGACTCATGTTGTGTTTTGGTTTGTTTTTTTATCTTAATCTCAAAACCTGTAATAAGAAGGAAAATAGTTTAATATACAAAAAATATTTGAGTGTTTTCCCAAGACACTTATTAATTTTCAGTATTGTGAAAATACCAGTAGGTGTCTCTATTGCTCTACTATTTCCAGAGGTAAAAAACCAAAAACCCAACCCAAAACCGACCAAAAACCCCCACAACAACAACAAAAAAACCCCACACAGACCCCACAGCAGCCACCACCATTGTCCTGCATCACAACGTATCCTACAGCATTTCATATCTGGAAGGGAATCGTGACGCCTACAGAGAAAAGCGGATGATACTATGGCTCTTCTAGATAGAGGTTATTTTCCTTTTTGCCTACAGGAAGTAAAGACTTAACGTCACTTTTATTACACTGTTGTTACCACTGCTATTTGGATTATAAACATGAGGTATTTCAGTTGGGCTTGTTTTCCTGGAATTTGTTATTTTCTGAACAGAAGTTTGGACCTCATGAATGCTTGTGTACCGAAGCCACATCTGGTGACAGGTCACACTCATCTCCCAGCCCTCCTTCTCTTTTGTTTTCATATGACAGGTTGTCATCAATTACATTTTTCAGATTTAAAGATTAAACTTTGATAAAACTCTCTGAACACCTAGAGGGCTTATGATGTAAGAATATTTGTAATTACTGATTCTTTGCACTACCCCTATGGAAAGATTTATTTTGTATTAGTGCCAGAAAATAAGGAGTTGCTGGAATGATGAGGGCACAGATGTTCTGAAGAAATTCTATTTTAGAAATGGACAAGAAGTAACACTCAGTGCCACCCTAGTGTCAAGAAATGTATCATCACTTAAAAAACAAACAAACAAAAACAAAATAAAAAAGAACTTAATAAATAAATATTAGGTGAATAAAATTGAACACAGATACTTTGTTCTATATATCCATGATTAAAAGTTCTAATGTAACTGGCCAGAACACAATAATGCAGTTTTTCTACATTCTTTCTCACTTTCTTTTACACCAGATATCTTCCCTGAAAACCTAAAATTCTGCTAGAAACTACAGGGGAAAGGAGAACAAAAGAAAAAAAAGAACTTATATTGGGGAAAAAAAATGTTAAGTGTCCTTTGATACAGCATGAGACTTCAAGAGGCACTTTAAAAATAATCCCAAAAACCTATTGAGGCTTGGGGTTCAGGGAAGCACTATACTTTTACCTTCCCTTTATTTCGTACATCTCCTTTGGCTGCCTAGAAACAGTCTGCTCGAATAAAAAGCAGAGGGACCCCAGATAGTATTCAAGTTGTAATGTTACATTCCTAATTTTCTCTGGGAAAACAGGGATGTTATATTTATTAGTTAATATATGGGTTCTTATTAAATAGTTGTATAGGTGTTTGGGAATAGCATTGAACTCAAAGGGCATTTTGGTGAGGGAGTATTTCAGAATAAGGTCTGCATATAGTTACTGTCTCCAACACTTTGTCATTGATATAGCACAGTGAAAGCAAAACGTCAAACAATCTGCAGTGATAAAAGGCAAAGAGTACAAAGAACAAAATGTAACTTAATCTCCCTCTCACATGAAACCACATCCTGAATTAATTTAAATATTTCATTTGTGTGAAAAATGTCCTATTCTTTCCTTCTCTTCTTTTTGAAACCATTTAGATGCTTCTTTTTTATAATTCTTTTCTTTTCTCTCTTATGACTAGCGAGAAAAGGAATAGAGAAAGATCTTCAGAAACACAAACATAGAAATGCCTTAAATACAAGTATGTTTGTCCATGTACTGTAACACACAGATAACATGGAAATGCCAAAAATATGTTTCTCCATTGTGTTCTGGTTGTCAGAAACTTCCTACCAAAAATATTCTGTCAGCTTTCTGCTAGAAGTTCTCACCAAAAACTTCCCAAGGAACTTTTCCTGCCAAAGGATGCTGCCATTGTCTATGGTTATCATATCTTCTTGAACATCTGGACTGGCTACGTGCCAAGAGACCACATACGACCTCCTTTGAACACTATAAAACTTGAGGACAAATTTTGGAAAATCAGGGAAAGAAGAAAGGAGACAGAACTTCTGACTGTAGCCAGGAGTCTCTCCTCCTCTTCCCTCACCTTTTTTCTCCGCCACCGCATGCTGCCTACCTCTGCCCCAGGAGACCGGAACTCTNGCTGCCTACCTCTGCCCCAGGAGACCGCAACTCTGCCGGCCTGGAGCGGAGACCCACTGCGTCACATGCGTGAGTTACATCCTTTTAGCCTCACTGTATTTCTAAGGGTCAGGGAGCTGCGGCTGAACTGGGACCCGGCCCGGTCTGGGACACGGCGTGAGAGGTGAAAACACACATCCTGCATTCCAGAGAACTTAAACTGTTAAGACCCCCTGCCACTAAAGAGATAACATCGAAAAAGCGGCAGAGACAGACAGAAAAAAAAAAGGCAGAAAACTCCTTCTTTCTCTTCCCCCCCCGCCCCCACTCACACCAACACAGCAGAAAGGCAGGTTTTTTGGTGGTACCTTTTCTCTGCTTCTAGAAATAATCTTAGCGTTTTCCAACCTTTTCTTATTTTTCCCTCGTTCTCTTTGGATCTCTTATCAATTAATAAAAATCAGGTTTTGGAATCAACAGATAACTTGTGTGAGTTTTAATTTTGCTCAAGGGAATATTCGAACCTGTAATTCTTTCTGCAATATTTAAGCAAATTGGAACATTTCGTATGCCAAATACGTATGTTTTAGCAAATGACTTACATGAAGTACAGATAACTTAAATCATGTGTGGATATAGCACACCATAAGCAAACAAACAAACAAAGCACAAAACAAGAAAGGAAGAAAGAAGATCCAGGCTCAGGTCATTCCACGACTATAGGAACAAGGGTGGTGGAGCTTTAAAATACACTCAGTCTTTTTAATTCATAACACAGCTACCAAAGAATGTGATAGTGACATTTCTCCACAAAATGTCAAATATTTGTGCTGTCACCAGAAAGGTACCTGTTGCAACTCAAGATATCAGTTTCTTGTTTGGTGAACTTGTGATTTTTAGTTGTAGCTAGTATAGCTGGCATTTGATCCTGACTGACTCTATAACAATAAAACAATATTCTCACACTTTTGGCATATTCATAGATGTTATTAAGAATAGTATATATATGGATATTAATCATAATGAAAAGCATATTATCTGGATTTCAAATGAATTGTTATTTATATATTCAGAACCACATTAAAGTTTCTAATGAACCCATATGATAATTAACTGGGATTATTTCTGGCTCTGGAATTATACAGCAATATGTCTCATCTTGATGATTGAGACAGGTTTTGAGACAGGATGGGAATTAAAAGGACTAGAAATTGTCATCATCTTAAATTACCACAAACATAGGAATATAGGCACATTTTTTCTTTTATTGTTCAGTCTAAGAAATGAAAGTCAAACATTTTCAAGTATAATTTATCTTAATTATTGTTTTCTTTGAAAATACTTTTACTAGAATTATACACAAGAATATGATTTTCATAGTTAGTGGGAATATAATATGTTGTGAAGCAGCTGAACATAAGTCTTTCTTAATATTTTAAAGAGTTTCAGGCAGTATGACTATTTTCTTCTCAGAGTGTAGTAAAAAAAAAAAAGTAGTTAAGACATGCAACCACTCAAATAAACATTCAAACCTATGGAGCCCTATGAAAGGATAGAGCATATAAATTTCTATGCTTAGTTATTTATTATAGTCCCATGCCCTTATTAAACAGAAGATCCAATATTTATCTGCTGCATTGGCATTTAAGAAGGCTGGTATGGGAAAAGTATATGCTGTCCTTATAATAGACATATGTGACTGTAAGAACACATACAGTTAGAAATCATGTCCACAGCTGAATTGACACTGTATTTACTTTCCCTTAAAAGGATATTATTTATCTATATCTACATTTACACAGACAGAGAGAAAAGAATTACTTCATACAATATTGTAGTTAATATTAAATATGAAATGGAAGATATTTTCGTTATTTTTACTCATCATCTGGAGTGTACAAACTTCTCTTTCCATATCTTACTCTTTTTTTCATGTGATGGTTAAAACAAAAGGATTGCTTAAAATGCAGTGACTAAACTTTAGTTTAAGTTAGGTTAAGTTTAGTACTGTTTTTGTTCCTTCTGAACCCTTACCTTTGCTAAAATAAACATATAAAACCATCTGATTTCTGACTCATTTCAACTCCTAAAGGAAATTATTTTCCAATTTATGAATTACCTTAGTACATAGAGAGTCATAGTTAATGGTTAAGGATGAAAGGAACCTAAAAAAACCTCCAGTTACAAACTCCCTGCCATAGATAGGCAGGGTTGTCATTCCGTAGACCAGGATTCTCAGAGCCCAATTCTCAGAGCCCAGCCCAACCTGGTCTTGAACACTTCTGATAATGGGCAATCCACAACTTCTCTGAGAAGCATGTTCCAGTGCTTCACCACTCCCTGAGTAAAGAATTTCTTCATAACATCTAATCTAAACACACCCTCTTTTGGTTTAAAAGCATTGACTCTTGTCCTGTCACTGTCTGCCTGTACAAAAAGTCTCTCTCCCTCCTTTTTGTTAGCCCCGTTCATGTATCAGAAGGCTGCAGTAGGGTCTGCCCTGAGTCTTCTCTTCTTCATGCTGAACAACCCCAACAGTCTCAGTCGGTCTTCAGAGGGGAGGTGCTCCAGCCTTCTGATTATCTGCAAGGCTCTCCTCTGAACCTGCTCTAATAGGTTCATGTGTTTCTTGCACTGAGAGCGCCAGGTCTGGATGCACTACTTCAGGTGGGGGTCTCACAAGGATAGAGTGGAGGGGCAGAACCACCTCTCTCCACCAGCTGATCACATCTCTTTTGATGCAGCCCAGGATACGGTTGGCTTTTTGGACTTTTGGCACACGCTGTTGGCTCATGTCGTCACTCATCTACCAGAACCTCCAAGTCCTTCTCTGCAGAACTGCTCTCAATGGTTTCTTCTTCAAGTCTGTACTCAGGTTTGGGGTTGCCCTGCTTCAGGTGTAGCATCTTGCACTAAGTCTTGCTGAACTGCATGAGATTCCCATGTACCAATTTCTCATATTTGTCCAGGTCCCTCTGGATGCCATCACATCCTTTTGTTAACTGCACCACTCAGGTTTGTATCATCTGCAGACTTGCTGAGGGTGCACTCAATCTCACTTCACTGTCTATATCATTACTGAAGATAGTGAAGAGCACCAGTCCAAAGACAGAGCCCTGAAGGACACCATTTGTTACTTGTCTTCACCTGGACATAGAGCCACTGACCACAGCTCTCTGTATCCATCCAGTCAGTTCCTTATTCATGAATCTATCAAATCCATGGCTCTCTAATTTGGAGATAAGGATGTCATATGGGACTTATAAAAATATTAAAAATATTGCCCTTAGTAAAGCCATGCTTGCTACCTTGAATTACCTCCTTGTCTTTTGTATGTCTTAGCATACCTTCAAGGAGGATCTGTTGCATGATTTTCCCAGACACAGAGATGAGGCTCACTGGTCTGTAGCTATCTGGATCTTCCTTTCTCCCCTTTTTAAACACGGAGTGATGTTTCCCTTTTTCGCATCTCTGGGGACTGATCACTATGACTTTTCCAATATGCTGGAGAGTGGCTAGGCAATATCAGCCAGTTCCCTTAGGACCAAATTTCACAGATTTTTGTGTTATGAATGCTGAACTGATCACCAGGGGACAGGGGTTGGAAAACATTTGCATTTGTGATAAATGGCATCATTGCACCTTTTTTTATTCATGTTTTACTGCAAAGTACTGTACACTTCCTCAAAGGACAGGGACTGGTCAGCACAGAGAAGATATCTGTGTGCTTTGCCTTCACTGCTGCTGGCTGTCATTTCACAGGAACCTTTGCAGAGTTCAGTCTTTCCCCTGGAAGCGCTCTGGAGCCTGTGGGGTTGTAGGGTCAGAGCAGGTCTAGGCAGTAAAAAGGAAATTGACTCCCTGGGTCCAGAATGTCACATCTGAGGAAAAAAATACCGAAACCAACTAATTGCTTCAGGAAGTAAATACAAAAACCCCAAACCAAAAACCAAACCAAAAAACCCTAACACAAAATACAGAGGGCATGGCAACAAAATGACCTTTTGAAAACTCTTGACTGTTTGTATTTAATTCAAGAACTTTTAAACTAAAAAGCAAGATAGAAGGCAACAGCTTTCCCTGCAGGTACTTTGTGTAACTAAAAGTATCATTGTTACATATAAAAAGAACAACCCCAAACCATACTCATATGAAAACATTTTTAGCAGATCTCAGTTATACATAGAATGTTTACAGTTAGAGAAGCTGGATCATGGGAGATCAAATTCAGCCTAACAATAGTCTGGAAACATTCTAGAAGGCTTCGTGGAGACAGATAACTGACCGAAAGCTTTGTTCAGTGTGTGGCCGCTCCATTGCAAAACTGTTTAACTCTTTCTATTGTGAGGTAATGAGGCAGGACTGGACTAGCAGATCTTGCAGCAAACTGGTAGATATTTTAATCTGCTAAACACTATATAGCTCAAGTAAAAATTACTGCCCGGCTTTCCCTCTGAAGCTCAGCACACTGCTTTCAAAAGACATCTTGTGCTGGCATTAAACACATGATCAGAATGATTACTTTTCAAGAGACTAAATGCTTGAAGGTGACTAGCTTCAATGAAGCTGCATTTTTGGATATGCTCAGCTTTTCACTGCTCCAAAGGTACCATTCTTTCAGAGTTGCTTCTTCAGAAATGTTTACTACTAGTCTGAAGTGCTGACTTCCAGGCTGATGACAAAAATTGTTGGTTGTTGAGAGCTGATCCTATCCTTACCTTAATCGCTGACTGTGTTTTCTTTCCGAAACCAACAATCAGTTGTTTTTCAGAAGGAGAATATGAAAGGGATTCACACAGAAGTCTTCTGTAATGTTAAAGGGGATGGACGAAGTATGCAACTGAGATAATGTACCCTGTTTAAAAGTGCTAAACAAAAGTGTTTCTTGCCATGTATGGCGCGTATGAATGTAGGATTGGGTGTGAATGAGCTGTCTGAGTGCCTTAAATGTGACTTCTCGCTTCACAGGAAGTTGTATTATGTGATATGGTATTAAGAAGCACTGAGTCTGATATCTCAGTCTTGAGTGTTAATATTTCTTGGTTGTGTACTGAGATCTACAAACATTTACAAAAACTCTACCCCTACAATATTCATAACAGTTTCCATTATAAACTATGGAATATTACTTTGATTTTCACTATTTTAAAAAAGAAATTTGGACTAGGTTATTATATAAAAAGTTATCACGAGATAGAGATGTTTACAAAGGACACAATATAAGACACTAAGTGCCATAGACTAGTAACTGCGGTGGTAATGGATGGAGGGTTGGACTTGATGATCTCAGACGTCCTTTCCAACCCATCTGATTCTATGATTCTATGAAATAATTAATGTTTATTTAACTCTAGTACAACTTACTCTTTTTTACTTCATCTGATTTAAGAAACTTAATTTTCCTCACTATTCTTTTAAACATGACACCCTCATCTTTTGTGTCTTGGGTGGTTTTTATTATTGTATTTATTTTCTATAACAATTTTGAGAACATGAATTGTAATTAGGGGTTTGCATTGGCCCCAGACTCTTGTGTTTGCTGGTTGTGTATATTAGCAACTGTTTAGTAATCATGAAGGAGTTGACAGAAAGGCAACAGAGGAAGAAAAGGACATTCTGTTAATGTGCAAGATTGTTTTATAAAAAACATCACTGTCCTGAGATTTTATTATATTTCTAATTTGTAGAGAGAAGATGAGCAGATCAAAGATATATTTTGTACAGTTGGACACTCTTATAGTGACTGAAACTGTGAAGTCAAAGGATAAATGAACAACCCCTAAAATGAATTAACTGAAAACCTGCATTTTTGTTGGACAAATATTATAAAGAAATACTCATTGATTCATGCAGAGCTGCTTTTGTGAGTCTTCTGTATGAAGAGTGCTGACAATATTGCTCTGCTACAGCTCTTTGACTTTCAGGTCTAGAATGTATCTTGATATAAGCAAGAAGTTTACAAATTTCTACTTTTCAGCAAATCCCCAACTACCTGTTCCATCAACAGCCTAAACTTATGCATGCTTCTGATTCAAGGTCAGAAGGAATATACAACCACCTTAAGTTCCTTAAGTCTTGTCTAAAATAAGAGAATGATAGAGAAAGAGAGGAAGTAACCTAGTTTATTGTTCTGACGTTGAAAAGTTTGGCAAGATCCTTCACGCTGAGAAAAACCAGAGGTATTGTCAGAACATGAGAAAATAACAAATGCATGTTTTAGGGTTTCTTGTATGGTACAAATCCCTGCTGGTAAAGGTATTATTTAGAATTTGGATTATAGTATGAAAAATATCAGATTTCTTTGCTTTTGAATGTGGCAGAAAAACATCACTGAACTGCATGAACTAGAGAAAATGAGAGACAGTTGACTTCAATTAACTATTGAAGCTATTGAGCTATTGAACTCATTTGTTCACACAGAACCTTTCTTTCTAACTTTCTTCCACATAATTTTTTTTCAGTAGTAAAAGATAAGGTGGGAGGAAAGGGAAGAAAGAATATTTCCATTCTCCCAAACTTCATGTAAGAATTTCTCTTAAAATTTGCCTGTATGTTACTTCCAAAAACTTGGAATGAAAGTGGATTACTTAATTTATATGGAAGAGATTATTAATTTTATCATTATAATGAGAAAGCAGGAAAAAACCCCAATGAATAAAATGTAATGTTTAGGAAAGAGAAAGAAAATGACAGGGGGAAAAAAAAAGAGAAAGGCAACAGAGGAAGAAAAGGACATTCTGTTAATGTGCAAGATTGTTTTATAAATAACAGAGCTATTTTCTTTTCTATTCAGAAGCAGTTTGGGCAGTTTCCTGTCAGACAACATTGCATTAACTGCTTTTATCACAGAAAAGCAAAATGACAAAGTTGATATAGTACTCAGAAGAGGTGATATCTTGCAAGGACAGTATCTGCTTGTATTTATCTGTGCAGGAGAAAAATATATTGAAAGTCCTTCTAGTACACAGAAAACAATCAAATATGAAGCTCTACCAAAATATAAATTTTTGGGCAGAACTCTTCCCCCTCTTCTGTGAAAAAAATAATACCTGAAAAAACCCCACTAAATGAACCTGGATTTCCTGGCTCAGTATATAAATAAGACATAATCAATGGTCTTAAGGTATTAAAAACTACAGCAAAGTACTATCACCTCATATCTTTCAATGCTTAAGCTAGACTAGATCTGTCAGTGAGGACTTTGCACTAGAAAGGATGATGTATCTCAAAACTATGGATTCTCATTGAAGTTGTGACAGGGGAGGTTTAGGTTGGATATTAGGAAAAGATTCTTCACACAGAGGGTGGTTGAGCACTGGAACAGGCTCCCCAGGGTCACAACTCCAAGCCTGACAGAGTTGAAGAAGCGGTTAGCTGATAGTCTCAGGCACATGGTGTGACTCTTGGGGAGGGTCCTGGGCAGGGCCGGGAGTCGGACTTTGATGAACCTTGTGTGTCCCTTCCAACTCACCATATTCTATTATTCTATGATTCATTACAATAAACTTCCCAGTTTTGAAACTTGCAGTTTGAATACAGTTGATATCTCTTCTAGAAGATTATACATGGTTTGCTCTTGATCCCCCAGTCAATTATTTAGAAACTGTCCACATAAATAGTTTTAATTTTTAGAGGAAGTTCCCAATTGATACTTATGCATTATGCATTGTCACAGAAGTAGAATAAGATAATTACAGGAACTGATGTCTGATGTCTTCCTTACAGTCTTCTGAACACTGAATTAGTCTCTTGTGCTTAATTCTGAAGTGCTGTCTGAACACCTGCAACCTACATCAAAACAATATACTTCTGCAGTTTTGTTTTTCCCCTCTAGCTGTACTGAACATCAAAATTATCTTCCTTCTGTTAATTCCCTAAACTTGTCAACGAAATCTAGCAGATATTGGAGCAGCAGAGAGTTCAAACTTAGCAGGTGAATTGGAATTTACTAGATATGTACTTGGAATAATTCCATGAATTAGTAGGGAAGGATTGCAAGACACTTTAAGAAACAGCAGAGTGAAAGCAATGACAAAATGAAAGTGATCAAAGCAAGAAATATCAGAAGAGGCTGTAAGGAGGTCATTTAAACCACTGCCTTCCTAGGAAAAGTTAAAAAGTCATAAATCATTGTCTCTGTGTTTTGTCTTTGCTTACAAAAATATAATCACAGAAAATTAAATTCAAGCAGAGGTAAATACTCCAGTAAACAGTATTGTTTACTGGAAGTACTCTTCCAGTAAACAGAAGACTGCCATGCATTGAACCATTCTGTGACAACAGTGTTTGTCACAGAAAAATTTAAAATAGAATTTTACTAGAATTTTATTTTTTTCTGACAAGGAAATGATGTAAGTACTTAAATATAAGGATTATATTGGTAAAAAATTTTAATTGTTAGATATATTATTCATAATTTGTAGTAGACATTTGCCGATTAATTTTTTAAAATGAGCTTTTTAAATCTCAGTACAGAATTTCTTTCTGAAAAATTTTTAAGAATTATTGAAATAATTTGTGTGTTTCATGTTTGCTCCAAGTAAATTGTAAGACTTTTTTAGCAACTGAACAAATCAAATGCAACTGGAAGAATTGTCTAGTAGAATCAGAGAGAAATTTAATTAAGAATTCTTTTGATCAAGTTCATAATTAATATTATAGCGTGCAATTTTAAGTACCTTTCTTTGGTGACTAAATTCAGAACATATTCATAGTACACTAGTGTTTCAGACATTGAGAAGAGTAATGAATCCTATGTGTATGTTTTTCCTTTCTATTAATTTCTTAATACGCTCCTTTTATTAGATGTATGCTACTGTCTTTTTTTTTAATAGTTAATTAAAACTAATGGAATTAGATGAAAATATTAAATGCTTTCAGTATTTTATTTAATATTTTAGAGAATTCTCTGTGATAGTTAGATTATGTCAAAAGAAATTATTTGACATTACCCTAATTAACAAAATGTAAGTGACATATATTAAATAAAGCCTGAAGGAACACTATTGCATATTTTAACATTATTCTATAAGACTTGATTTTTTCTAAATATCTTCTTTCTTGGGGATACATTAGTATTCTCCTTTCTTTGTCTCCTGTAATTTGGCCTCTTTTCCTGAAAACTAGAATTTATCTGTTTGTTGGTTTGTTTTTTTTTTTTACTATATATTTCAAGCTTAAAAAAATAAGTGCTTAGAACAATATGTATTAATGAATTGATGGTAAGATTTTTATACTGCTATAGCTATGTCTGCTTGTTGAGTCTGAGGTATAAACTTGTGATCCATCACCATAGGGTTAACCATTATAATTGGATAACTGATGAAGATATCTGGAAACTGAGGCATCTCGATAAAAACAATCAACCAAAAAAACCCCCAAAAAACAACAAAAACAAAAAAAAAAAACCAAAACCACCCTTACAGAAAATAAACCATGTAATTTTTGCAGTAACAAGAGAGTTATCTGTTGGATCAAATTGGAAAGATAAACTAAAAATTTAAAACTGCACAAGAGCTTACAGTTTATGAAACCCTTACCCTAGACATATTATTCGTTCTGTTCTAATGGGAGGCACCTAAAAAATTGTATGCAGACTGTTTTCAGGGTTCTTTTGGAGGGGGAAGAAAGTCTTAATAAGAATTATTTATGATATTAAGTATTGCAAAAGATCCTAGGAAGGAAATGCAACCATTTAGTGTCCAGGGATTGGAGTTTTAGTCAGGAATAAGCTCTATGAAGAAAAAAAAAGAAAAGAGCCTTAACAGCTTAAAACGTGACCTGTGTTCAGAAAGGTAGAAAAATGCTAAACAAAGGAACTTCCATGTGTGTCTAAAATGAAAAAAAAATGAGCAGTTACCTATCTTTCTCAGTTTACAGAAACTACCTATTTATCACATATTCCAGTCAGAACACCATGATTTGAAAGGTGTAGTGTTCAACCTGAGTTCGCTCTCTGCAATTTTATTCATAGCATTGCCACTATTAACAATGACAGAATAAAATGGCCTCAGGTTGCACCAAGGGAGGTTTAGATTATACATTAGGAAAAATTTCTCCACAGAAAGAGTGGTCAAACATTGGAACAGGCAGCTCAGGGAAGTGGTGGAGTCACCATCCATGCAAGTGTTCAAAAACCATGTGGACATGGTACTTCGGGACATATGGTTGAGGTGCCGAGTTGATGGTTGAACTTGATGATCTCAGAGGTTTATTCCTACCATAATGATCCTATGATTCTATAAAATCCACAGGATGGGCTGTAGCAAGCAAGAAATACACAAAATTCTTTCCATGCTGTACAATCCGTCCAGGAGGTAGAGGATGACCAGCTGTTCCCACCTTCCTGTCTAGAGACGAGGTAGGAGGCCAGAGCCAAAATACTCCTCCTTCACCCAAATTTGGATGCTTTCCAAGCAACACAGTGATGCTGGATGGTTGATTTCTGGGGCTGGAAAAGTTTCACTGAAGGTTTGGGCCTTCAAATCTATGACAGGGCTGAAGGTTTGGCATCTACCCCAGAAAGGCATTTTTAGTGAAATGACACACTTGCATCACTAAACATCTGCCAGAACAGGGACAGAAACTGGTCAGAACCCTCTAAAGCAATGACTGGTAATGAACTAATTTCAACCATGGAAAAAATAAAATCTTTGTTATAGAAAATATTTCCTCTGTTCTCCTCTGCTTAAACTGAAAGACACATGAAAATTACAGGATGTATCTTGAAAAAATTGCTGTCAAACCAGGAAATTTATTTTTTTGTTGTTGTTGGGGGTTTTTTTGTTGTTTGTTTGTTATCTATGATGTGCCTACCAGATTTTTGGTTGCTATCTTGAAAGTGTAATAGTCCATTTACAATTTCATGCTGTTAGCTACCTGATAGCAATGGTAGTTGGCAGATGACTATCAGGGTATATATTTGCAACATGCTCTCCTGTACTTTGCAAACACTAACGCTTCAATAGCTGCAACATTATTTAATTATGTTTACGTTAAGGACATAAGGTAGAAATTGCTGACACCTTCTTTCCATTCTAAGATATTTCTTCAGCTGATTGGAATTCTGCTACATTTCAAGATAGAATTTCGACAGGATATATATGTTTCTGAACATTAATTTTCATAATTTCAGCAAAAGCTATTGAACTAGATTGAATCTGGGGCATGTATTCCCATATAAAAAAAAACATGAAAAGATTTTTGAGGGATTCTTTCCATATACGCTTGAAAGAGGTGCATGCATATCTGGGTATATTTCAGAGGACTGGTGCTTAGTAGAAGAAAAGTATATTTGCTGATGCAAAATCCAATTATATTTGACCAGGTCACGGCCATCTAAAGATGCAGTTACATATTTAATTTATCTCAATATTTGTAGGTTGCTCATTTATCCTTGGTGTGCTTTATTCTTGGTGCAACACATCAGTATATCAGCTTTCTTCTGAACTGCTGCTTCTGCCTGGTGTGCAACATTATGCATAAACTTGGACCTTGGAGAGTATCTATTTGTGTTCCCAGCACACTGCCTTGCTCAGACCATGCATCTGGAAGCAGAGGGAGTGTTTAACTGGAGCACAGAGGGGTAAAGACTATGATTATGTGTACTCAGTTTTGAGCTGAGGTGAAGACCTTTTCACATTTCTGAGTGCAGGGCCATGCAACCTTCATGTTCTTTAAATGTGGTTTTGTCACTTTTCATGATCTCTGCAATATCAGTGAGTGGTGGGTTTCTAAATATGAGTTTTCAAAGTCACAGCAAAGCTTTTTAGATGTCAAGTTAAAAGTTAATGAAAATATAATTTTGTCTTTCTTCAGAACTTTGCATTAAATCAAGAAAATAGGAATCTTATGTAAATAACACAATAACATACTTTTTCCAAATGTTAAAGGAAATATATGTTCAGATATTTCTGCCTAGCTTATCAAAGAGTTGGGCATCTTTATAGATCTTTATGGATATCCAACTCCACTGACTTCAGAACACTGCACATTTTAAACAAGCAAACATTTTTGTTGTCTTGATGAGAGAAGGTAGGAGTCAGATCATTTACTAACAGGTTGCAACTTACAGGTTGTAAAGCAGAGCTTCAGAAGCAAATAGATGTGTAGTTTCCCTGACCAGTGTAATACTGAGTGTGCTGGTGTATTTTCAACACTGCTGTGGTAAGATATTCCTGAAGGTTGTCTCCATGATTTTGGTATTCGCTCTGAATACTATTAGAAAGATCAAATGTTTCCTGATTGTTACAATATACAGTAGGGATTTCTTCCCCAAATCCTTTTCTTCTTGCATCCCACAACTGTCCTGTTTTGCTATACTCAGATTGTTTGTTTCATTTTCTTTCTGATTCCACATTTTCTCTCATACTGAAAGTTAGATTTGGTACATGAGTGTTTACAGACACATAAAATATAAATGCTCCCTTTACATTTATCCCTATGACAAAAGCTTTATATCTTATACCCAAAAGGAAAAACGGTAGTATCAGTCTCAGCTGATGTGTTTCTAACGTCTACAAGAAGCATTCTAATCCTTATCCTCTGTGATATTCATATCAACCAGGGTTTCCTCATGGGCCTTACCATACATGACTCATCTTTACACTTACAACAGTGCATGGGAATTTCAGCCATTCCCTTACATACCTGTTCTTCCTAAATGGCTGGCATGTACCAGTGCTCCTTAGTGTGTGATGACATCTATGACAACAAAGGACACTGACTGTGATGAGGAAAGCTATAAGTTCTCAGGCTCTTCTAGTGTTTCTTGAGTCTTAATTTGTTCTGTTCCAGTTTACTGTCACAGTGCAGAAAAAGCCACACAAAGTCTGCTTGGATTCCTTGAGTGCTTTCACTTGAAGTGCAGAGAGCTCATCCTGCAGTCCAAGAACTAAAGGCAATGTCATGTTCTGACCCTGTTTTTATCTCTTTCTTATGTGTTATTTGTCAGGGTCTTTATTCTATCCTCCCTATGGGGGCATACCAAGCTTCTTGAGCTCAGGACAGGTAGAAAGCACTACCGGGGACAAATGAAAAAACTACAAGAAATTATACATTCATGAGTGAGCACTTTATTAAAACAAACTGTAGAAGAACTTTGGTACAAAGATGAAAAGAACAGCACTCTAAAGCTATATTCCACAGCAAATTAATATACTCATATTCATGTATAAAACCTAGTCAATATTAATAATTATATACACATGAAACCACCCTGCACACTCCAGTTTCTAAACTACACAATAAAAACAGTGAATTAAAGCAAAATGTACTTTTAATCTACCTGGAGATAAAACAGAAAATGTCTGGGTGGCTCCACTGTCAAAACCAGTGTCTGACTTTTACATTCTCTGCAATCTTGTCAGCCATTGCTATGTTCTCTTCATTTACCAGGGTTGTTGCAGAAACAACTAATTACTCATATTCTTTCCCTGGTCAAGGTAATCTTTAAGAGCTTTTTTGATCTTCTATTGAAGTGGGACACATATGAATCTGTGGAATATCAGAAACTAGTCTGCATGCACAGATTTTTGACTTGTGATTAGTAGTGGTATTTTAAGTCCCAGTGCAAAGGTGAAGGATGTAATCATGAACAATCTCATCTTCAGATAAAGATTTCAACAGTAGTTAAAACACAGAATTCTAATCAGAATCCTTAGAAAATAAAGGGTTTTTATAACCTTCCATTGATGAGAAAGGGGAAAAAATAACCCCCATACTTTCCCACAGTAGGAAAATCCTTCCTTGACTTTTGTCAGCTCCTTATTGGGTCTTAATTTCTTTAAAAGAACTTTTAACAAATACCAGAATTTATACCTGGAAGAAATAAAAAATACATCTTCCTAGATAGCATCTTCTGCTTCTAAAGTAATATCATTAGATAAAATGTGGTTTGACAAAAAAATGAAGATTGATTTTCTTTTCTTCCCACAAATACCTGCAAGAAATATATACTTTAAAAATGAAAATGTTTTTTTCTGATTTCTCTTTTACCAACAACTCATTAAACATCAGATCAAGGTAACACTATGCTGGAGGTCTAGGTACTCTGGGATTCTATAATTCTGTGCTAGACCGTATTCTAATCACCAAGCACATGAAAATGCTGATCAATCATCATCTCTTGTAATATCAAACAGAATTCTGACTTGAGTCAATAGGATGAATCTCATTTACTGTGAGAATAATGTTCATTATAAAGAAAGAGCCTTTCCTAATCAGATCACTCAGTTCTCTCTCATCACAGGTAAGGCCATTAACATTTACCACTTGAAGGTAAGTGATAAAGACAGTGTTTGAACATTTCAGGATGATGTTGAGGCAAAGTAAATCTTGAAAACTGAATAGTTTTGAACTAACTTTTTATAATCATCAGTGAGTTCTTAGTCTCTGAACCATGCATATGGATTACTAGTTTTAAATATGTTACAGCTTGGTTTGTTGACTCTATCAAATGTACACCCTCATCAGTCCTTTAACAACCATCTGTTTGTCTGTTGGCAAAGCATCACTTCATCATCTGTAGAATATTGTTCATGTGAGGGCTGTAGTCTTAAAGCAAATCTGTAGATATTCATATATTTGGTATGATCATATTTCTTTTTTCTCTTGCAGATCTCAATTTTGTAGATTATTACTGATATACAAAGTGTCATTTTCAAGCAGAAACATATTTAACTGTTCTTCAGACCCTGAGGCTTAAAATTAGTCCATATTTAGGTACACAACAGGAAGTCTGCTCAGGATTATGAGAACCAATCACCACATTCAACTCCCATAAACTCCAGCCCAAGTTTTCAGGTGCTCATCTGTCCTCACTCTGCTCAGCAAGTCAGTGTGTTCAATGAGGTAATTGATCCCTAATGCTAAATGTGAATTGAAAGTTGTAATTTTAAAGAACAGTTTTTAAAGCTATTTGCTGTACTAGTTTTCCCTATACCAACAGTCTTTGACAAGTACCTCTCTAATTTTCTAACTGTTGCTTTGATTTTATAGTGCTGTCTAATAGAATATCACTATGCCATCAGACTCAGTGGAAAGGAATCTATGGCTGTCAAAATTTGACTGGGTGCCAAATTTTGAATTCTATGGAAGTACAATAAGACAATTATGCAGAGTTTCTGCCAAGGGTAGATTATTGTACAAATATTTTGAAATAATACCAGTATTATAGTAAAGAAAAGATTCTTAAATTAGACTACTTTTTGGAAGTTTGAATACAGTCATTGAATGTTTGGGGTTGTGTTGGGGTTTTCATTTCTGTTCTAGGGCCTTTGGTTGAGAGTTGCTGGGATATTAAAGCACAATCGCAGTCTATTTTCTCCAGTGTAATTTTCAAAGAAAACCTTGGGTAACACTCTTGATTTGTCAGTTGTTCTTACGATGCTCAAAGATGACAATGTAAGTGCTTGCAGGCAGACTCAAGAAGTTATTAAGCAAAAATTTTGTCATGTGGAATTTTCTAGCTTTGGGAATATGCAAAAATATGTCTTAGGTAGATTTGAAACCTATTATTTGTCACATTCAATGTTCTGAAAAATGAATTATTCTGTTAGCTATTCAATGCCTGCAGTTTTTTGTCTTTCGTTCAGATATATAGCACAATCAGAACTCAGTTGTCAGTAGTAAGAGGATGAATGTTTCTATGTGGGTTGTAACTAATAATGTGCCTACCCTGCAGTCAAAAGGACTTGTGTATGGGTGGTGCTGTCATTATTGTATCTATAGAAAAATAAGTGTATGTACTAGCTGCTCAAATTGATTTAGCAGCTTCTGCTGAGTTTGGCTGCAGTGCTGCGAGTAGTGAAATGAAACAGTTTAATTCTAGCTTATGTTTTTCTGCCACCTCAATGTGCTTCTGTACTAAAAGTAACTAACTGCACTCAAAATTGCTGATTTTCAATGCTTAAAATCTCTTGGGGTGGAATAGAAAGAAGACATCTAATTTTAAATAGCTGGCAAACCTTTTAGTTTTCCTCAGCTCTTATGTTTTATTTTCCTGTTTAAAATTCTCAGAGAGCCTTGTCCTGGATAACTGGGAATATTTTTAGGAAATTACTTTTTCTATTCTATCTACATCCAGATATATCTTTTGTAATGTGTTTAGTGTTAAGGTAAATTATACCAAAGAAATCACTGTGTTTTTCCAAAGTCATTACATGAATATTCACAAAGAAAGAAACTCTTTCAGCATTTTATCCTAACCTTTGGCCTTTCATATGTCCTGCTTGCTTTTGGATTAGCCAAATACTGAATAAGAAATGAAAAAGTTCTTATTAAATAATGTCACCTCATATGAAATGTTCAGAGGTTGGAATATTATTTGCTAAAATGAAGTTTTGGATGAACCTAATTAAGAACACAGTACAGGAATGGACTTGAGGTCAACCACAATGCCAGACTTGTCAGCTTTTCTCATTGCTTATTTAAGGCTGGTGCAATCTATGTTTAGCTGTGCTACAAGCTAACTGTACTGCTTTGGAACCTCAGACAGCAAGGCAAACTTAGATACAGATAAAAGAAAACTCAAATTTTTTAAGAGTGCAGATATCTGCTCTTGTGAAATGTGGATGTTTCATGACCTTATATACCAGGTTGCCACACCTAATTTTTTTTGTTTGTTTCTTTATAACATTAGTAGCTGAGTGTCTCTGAACTGAGAAGATGATTTAGACTTCTTCCTGAAAGGATGTTTTGGGCAATTTCTGAGGGTGATAATTCCAGGCACAAAACAAAATAGGATTTTAGACACCCTGAATCCATTTTGTATTGTGGCTTGGTCTCAGGATTTAAAACCCTTATGATCTGAGTGATTTTTCTGAACAATAGCAGTATGAAGGCATACTTTTACCTGGAATTTTGAAGAGACTGAATTAATCCTTCTCTTTTTGTCATTGGTAGGTCACTCTTCCTATAATATTCACTACAATAAAGTATAATATGCCCAAGTAACATATGCATACAGTAGAAACTGAGCCTCCCTCTGAATTATCCCACTCTATATTGCAGAACAAAGTAAATCTGAATTAGGCATCAAGTCTGAGAATACTCGGTCATAATATTCAAACTGAGCTCATGATAAAATGAATTAATTTTTAATAATGTACTCAGTTTTTTACATCTGGATGTTACAAATGGCCAGTGAGCTAGTATTCCCACCCAAAATTGTTGCATCAACTAGAAAATCCATTCCTTGCTCAGATGTTGCGGCAGGATGCTCTGCCTTGATTGGCACCTATCTGTCTTGGCCCAGAATCCGGTCAGAGAATTCAACCAATGCAAGCTCTCTGTGATGAGGTGGCACCATGGTGCTGTTTTTAGTGTTGAATTATGCTAAAACCAGCCTGCTGACCGAACTGCAAATACACATCCTTCAAAAAATACATTTTTGAAGCAAGATGTAACAGATAAGCTGCTAGCTGAGCTGAAGATAAGTGACTATAAAAGCCCAGTCCAGCTTTCATATGGTAGATTCTTCTACATACTTTCTTGGAGTGTGTGGAGCTTCTCCCATGAATCAGGGATGTCTCTTCACGGTTGCTGCCCAGGGGTTGAGTGAGAGTGCCCATGACCATAGTGGCGAGTTCGAGTGTGTGGAGCTTACTGGTTGCTTCTTTTTGTAGCTTTGATATAATTGTTTTAATATAATTGTTTTGATACAGTGTACTATAATATTCTGTGCTATGTTATACTATTTTTTTTTTAGCTTTTATATTGTATAGTAAATAATTCTGATTAAGATCTTTTGTCTGTTCATTTGTCATAATAAATAATTCATATTATATAAATATATGTGATTTCCTAGCATTAAAACCTACAGGACAAAGTTGTTTAATCACACCTCTATAATTGCTTAAATTTAAACTACTGACAAAATCTGAGGCTAATAAAAGATTTAATTTCACCTAGACTCCTTTCTGAGAAGGAGTTTAAAACACAAGAGAGTCCTTTCTGCATCTTGTAGCTCAATTAGAGGGCTTCTGTAATAAACTTTATCTAAGCCTTCCACTCCCACCCATGGAAGATGTACAATCTTCATATTTAAGGATGTGCTTTAAGTCAAATTTTCCTTGAAGGTATATGGATACTGTTTCAGCATGCTTGAAGAACTTCATAATAATAATGGCCAGACTTCGCGAACGAAGAACTGTGGAAGGTCTTTGTACGCCTTCCAGCCTGCGCATTGGATTTATTTTAGGTGGGACACAGTGCGCGCAGAACTGAGCCCACCCTTTAATCCTAAGGTTCATCTGCCGGGGCCAAGCGAGCTTGGACAGTGGCAGCGAGGTCCTCAGGACGTAGGTGGATTGCCTTACAGGGCTAACGGGCTCCACCTGCCCGGGGAGTGTCCCCGACCGGGAATCGAACCCGGGCCTCGGCAGTTACAGTGCCGTATCCTTAACCACTAGACCACCAGGGGCTCCCACTAAGAACTTCATAATGACTGATAAATAACTTAATGACTTTGTATATAACTTAGTAAACCTGGGAAAAGAGTTTGTTTTCTTCTTTATTGTGAAATAAGAAAGTAAATTCAGCTTTCAAAGGTTAAGTGTAGCAATTAGGATGACTGCTAAGAATGGGTGTCCTAACCAGAGAATAATAGAATCATTATGGTTTGAAAAGACCTCTAGGATCATCAAATCCAACCATTAACCTGACACAGACAAGTCCACCACTAAACTGTGTCCATAAGCACCTTCATGGTTTATGAACACTTCCAGGGACGGTGATTCCACCACCACTTCCTTGTGCAGTCTGTTCCAATGCTTGATCACCTTTTCAGTGAAGAAATTTTTCCTAATATCCTATGTAAACCTTCACTGGTACAACTTGAAGTAATTTCCTCTTTTCCTATTGTTTGGGAACACCTTGGAGAAAAGACAGACCCCCACCTGCCTTCTTATATCTTTTCAGGTAGTTGTAGAGAGCAATAACGTTACCCCTCAGCTTCCTTTTCTCCAGACTAAGCAACTCCAGCTCCCTCAGTGACTCCTCAGTGAGTGAGTATGTATACACATATAACCCTGTATGTACACATATATAACTGAAACAAACCTGTATTTAGGATTCAGATGAAGATAGGATCAAACAAATGAGAGTCTGTTGGAGATATGATAGCAAAGTGTGGAGGAAAGACTCAGTGCTCAGTTTATGAGCAGCTAAGCATTCCCTGTGTCATGCCAACCAGTACAGCTGACATAATTTCAAAAACATTTCTTCTTTTCTCCTCCAACCCTACTTGCTGGGATTCATTGTCAGTGCTGTATCTACGAAGAGATGTCACAAGAAAATTTATGAAGATTTGGCACAGAAGTCTATATTATTTAGTCGCCATAAATACGTGACAGGAAACTGAGTTGGAATGAACAGAGGTTGCAAGAAATAGCAAAGCATTACTTTGCCACATTTTTAGAAAAGTATAAGACAAAACCACAGATACTTATGAAGAGGTGAACTAGGAAGAAGGATTGTTTTGAGATATGTAACAAGAAATAATCCTCTCAGAGCAACTGGGGTTCCTGTTACATTGAGGTTTGACCACTAGTTAAGGTCCAAGGTCAGTTTTTCTCTGTTCCCTCTTGCTTTCTGTTTGCTCTGCCCTGTGCTGCTTTGACTTTTTCAGTGTGAATTTAGCAGTCCTGAATATTGTGCATTATGAGGTGTCTCAAACCGTGCTTTATATTTGACACGATCTAGTCTTTGTAGTTTATTTGCATCTGACTCATCAGGGATCTGTGAGGTAAAATACCTCAAATCCTTGAGGTACATTGCTGTGATGAAGGGGTGGTGCCTCCACAGTGGTTCTGTTTCCTGTATTCTGAGCTCCCTGTCTTCTGCATCTTTCAGCTTACTGGTTGTGCTTCGTATTTGGGGATATTGTACGTCAGTACTTAAATGTCATAATTTTTCCTTTTTTCTCCTTTTTTTCCCCACTTGTATCTCATGTGATTGCTTGTAAAATTTAAATTTTCCTCCTACTATAGTTGTTAATATGCAATTGTATTTTCTTATATTTTCTACTTTTTTTCTACTGATTTCATTCACATTGTAGGCAAATCTGTTGTAGGATGATGCTTGCACACCTTACTTTTGCTTCAGAGCCTATTGAACAGAAATCCAGGCCAGTCAGTTTTTGACTGGTGGGAATGTTTGTGTTCTTCTCCTTATTCCATCATCCATGCCTGGCCAGCCTTTATGGTGCAATTTCATGTTGCCACTTCTTGACAAGTATTCTATAAAAAGAAAGTTTTGTGACTTAGAACATGTCTCTTGCTAAAGCTCTTAACTATTTGAACTTATACTGTTCTAAGTTTAATAAAAGAAGGTAGCATGATAAACTGCACTCATGTTTTTCTACAAAGAGTAAAATCTGGTCTTGGGAAAAATATCAGAGACTGTATCTTAGATATACATGCATTATCAGAAGATGTTATAGCTAAGATATTCTCTATTTCATAAAAATGCTAAAATTCTCTATATCTTTGATTGAGTTCTCACCAATTAACCAATGTGCCCATCCTTGTGTCTCTGCCTTTATGTTGTCACATAATGGAAACCCTTCCACTGCTGTGTGACTCTGTTACAGAGAAGCAGCGGTCACAATCTCTGACATGGATACTAACCAGGTCCTGCTTGTTAGTTGGAGACTCATTTATGAATTGGATTGTGGGAGCATCTGCTAGATTTGAGATTTAAGCAGAATCATGTTGAATATCTGGATCCCCATGGAACCAGCACTTGAGTGCTCAGAGGTTATCTCTGGTCTTTTGGTGATGAGAAATTTCTTGAGAACACCCAGGGAAGCTATTTTTGAGTGTGTGGAAAAGCCTTTGTTCAGAAACATCTATACACAGTAGTGGCATATATGCCTGTGAGTAGCTGTTGAATGAGCATAACCAAATTTAACCCTCCTGCAAAAGCCCTTCTTGGCCAGTCTGGGGCCATGTCTGACCCTGGTTCCCCACACAGATCCTGTTCCTGGCCCCTTGTACTTGTGTTGACATCTCTGTCTGGCTTCATCCTGTGCCCCAGGACATACCCAGGGCTGCAGGTCCCCCAGTACCCCCCCGCCTTGGCTCCACTAGGCAGTGGGATGGGCCCAGGCTGCCAGCTCCTGCCCTGCCTTGCTGCCTTGGGCAGTCCCTGCTATCCCCACACCCCAGGGAACAGGGGTCTGTCCCACAGGGCACCCTGACTCAGTTGCATTGAAAGTGATGGGCACTCAGATTTGGGGTGCTTGACAGGGGTTTTTGGAGGCCAAAGTGTTTTGGGTGAACAAGTCTGTGTATCACAGCTTTGAAAGTATGTGTGAAGAGGCCCTCAAGAGAAAAGGTGACATTATTCTAATGGACAGAAATGCAGTATGGCATTTCATGCTTAATTTCTGATTTTGGGGAACACTAACGATATGGGAGGAATGGGTCTGAAAATGTGCTTGCACAATTGCATTATGGTGGGGTTTGGCAAAGAGTTGCAGGAGATGCTAACTGTGTCAGACGCAGCTTCATGTGCATGGTGATGAACCAGTTTTCCATGTCATTTAAATTAATGCTTTCCGAAATTTAAAATATAGGCAAAGTTGGGAAGACATGACACTGTATAGCTTTTTTGTCCTGACAGACCTTGTGAAAGACTCTAGTCAGTTTTATAAAGGTCTAGTGTTAATTCTTTGTCATTTGCTAACTAGAAAATAACAGCTCATAAGTGCTTTTAGACATTCTCTCTGCATTAAAATGGTTCTCTGATTATTCTCTAATATGACACTTTCTAAGTCTAGACTTTCCTTTGGGTAATAAAATTTCATTAATAGAGAATTTGAAATTATCCTCTTTACTTCTTCAAAACCTTTTTCTTGTATTTCTGTCCACTCCTGTATGATGACTTTAAATTAGTCGGCTCAGTGGCTCCATTTTTTTTTTTGACAAAGTGATAAAGTCCAACTCTATCCTTAAGGTTCCTTGACTCTGACATATTTATGGACCTGAACATCTCTACAATTTTTTTCAGATCATAGTTTAGTCACTTTTTGTCAGGAAAAATCTGACAAGAGGGGCCCTTTCTCTTACTAAGCCAAATAAAGTGCAATTTCTGGTTAAATAGATTGTGTTTGATATTTTTCTCCCTAAGTTAATTTCAGTTTCTGCTCATGACCTCTTGTTCTCAAGTAATGAAAATGTCAGCAATTATTTGTATAACAGTCAGACAGTCTTTCTTGACCTCAATTTAGTTTTGATCAAGGGATTTCTTACATGCATTATGCTTTTAACTATACATAACTATACATCATCTAGTGTAAAAATAATTATCTTGGTGAAATGTCCTCTGTAACATCTATTTCTTATTCAGTGATCTTGAATGTAAATATGTTATTTACAGTCTTATGGTAACTTTACCCCTAAGGATATGTGGCTCTGACTAGTTTTTTTCTCAAAGTTCATATTACATATTACCTCTTTTTTTTGGAAGATTTACAAATAATCTAATTTCTTATTATTGGGAAACAATAAGCCTCAAATATATACTTTTACTTAGTATTCTGTACAGAAATAGTCTACATCTAGGAAAACAATTTTCACCTTACTTTAGGCCATATCACCAATTTTTTTTTTCATGTTTCAGATACTGAAACACATGTGAAGCTTAACTTTTGCCTGCACTTTCTAAATAGCTTGGGTTTGTGATATGGCAATGATGTAATCATTACAATGATTACATTTCTACAGCTTTTATGTATGTATATAGGTTTATGGTTTTAATGCATATAAGGGATTGTTGCAAAAGAGCAGTTTGGTCTATTAAATAATCACTGTCAAAGGTACTGGCAAAAAGCAGGTATTAATATAAATTTATGAAAGTGTGTTATTAAACAGAATTCAATAACAAGGTTCATTGTATTATTTACTACATAGATGAAGCATACAGTGGAAAATGGTGGGGAAGGATTCAGGATACACCACCACAGTTGTGGTTTTTTTTCATCTTCCTTCACTAACACTGCCAGGATTACACTGTAGCCCATCTGGAATTTAAGTGATTTCACAGTTACTAAGATATGCACAGAAATTATTATAAGCTTAATTCACGTAGATGATTATCTCCTGTACATGTACGTGTTTTAACACAGATTACATTCTCCTTATTAGTCCAAACATTTTCTATAACCTTCAAATAACTTTCTTTTTTAATTTTTCTGACATTTTAAAACTGACTGGCAAGGTGATTTAATTATCAACTCATACTGTAGGATAATTTTCTCTTCCATATTTTTCTGATCTGCTGAAGAGCTATTTCTATGGTGAGAAGACCTGAGATGAGGAATTGATCTGCCAAAAACACATAGATATGTTCTTCCAGTAAGTACTCCTTATGCTTAAAAAAATTTTCTACAGTGACATACATACTGAAAAAATCATAGTGGATCTTCCAGGTTCAAGTATCCTGATGATGTTGCTGAGCATTCATTCCATGGTTCTGTATATTAAATGGAAGAGATGTTCTAGTTTATATTTTGTAAAAATCATTGCAAGTCAGACAAATTCTTTAGGCATGTGTGATAGTGATAGGGATATTAATTTATACATGTTTTTATAAACTTAGAGAAAAATCAGTTCTCATTTTCCTACTTCTTTAAAACATGCTTTTTCACCATTTCTTCAATGCAGCTCGGAGTGCTAAATAAGTAAGGTATTCTGACTCTTTCCCCTCATCCCCTCTGAGTGATTTTTATTCTTTTTTCAGCTGAAGATTGGTGTGTTCTAAAATTTTAACTTTCCAATTAACTTGTGAAGAAAAAAGCAAAATTAAAACTATGATATTCCTTTAATAACTGTGTTACCTTACATTAAATAGACATGCTTACAACCCTTAAAAGAACATCATTGCATCTTTCTCTCCCCTTCATTTCACTGCTTCACAAGGATGCACAGCTCCTTCATACTCATCTTATTCAAGAGCCTTTATGTCCTTCTCTGCTGCTCCCTAGGCAGTCAGGCCTCAGACTTTACTGGTGGCTGGGGTTAACCTGTGCTGGTTGTAAGGCTCTGCATTTGCCATTTTTGAACTTCAGATATCATCCCATTTCTTCAGAGGGATCTCCCAGCCTGGTGAGATCCCTCTGAATGACAGATTCCAGAATATTAGCCAGTTTGGTATTATCTGTGTACCTGAGTACCTGAATTTCTTCATCATGGAGATCAGCAGTGCAATTAAACAGTATCAGATCTAGCATCAACCCCCAAAGAACAATGCCACTAGCTGAGTGTAAGCCATGGATTTAAATAGTGGCATAATTCTATTTTTTCTTTTCTCTCTGGTTTCTTTCTTGGTGCTTCCTAAAAATTGATTTTCTATTTTTGACTTATACAACAGGTTGAGCTTATATTTTCATGGATTTACCTTTCAGCTGAGAACCTCACTGCTGAGTGGTTGTAGTCAGGTCACGCTGGTTTTGCATATGCCCAAAAATGTTAGGTTTTCTTCCCCATGTGAATTTCCCCCACATTGAATTTCACCTGCTATATCATTTACCAGTGACTCAGAGCCATAGATATTGTAGAATTTGTTTTTGTCATCACACAACCTAAGGTACATACATTATTTAAATGATTCGTAACTGTGCTGAATTACATAAACCCATATGGAGCACTTCTGGTTACTTTTAACACTGGATGAACAACTGAACATTTATTCTTAGTTCCTTATTCCTGTCTGTTATCCAACCGCTTATTGAATTTTTTTTCTGCCTTTGACTTTGTTTACAAGCTTCTTTTTGTCCTTCATTCTTTGTAGAGCTGTTGAATCTAAGCACATCATCAGTTTACCCTAGCACAAACATAGTTATAGTCTCTTAAAATATCATCTGTTTCATTTCCCAGAGTGACATTTTCCTAATTGATAAGATGATGCTGATACTATCCAGAAAAAACTTATTGAATGTTCTCACTGTCTTTATTCTCTGAGGATTTGTTAATCAGTATATTTATCCTGGTTAGGCACTCTCTAATAGTCACCAAAATCTATATTCTCATTTAAGTTTGGTATTTTGGTCCATTCAGATTCTTTTCTGAATGTCTTAATATGTTTAAATCAAGGTTCTTTTGATTGTCATACTAGGATGTCACATGCACTTTTGTATTCACTGTGCCAGTGACTGTCAACAAATTTCTGGTGCATCTATTTCATCAGTGTATTCATCTAGGGTAAGATATTCCAGTTTCTTTTTCTTGTTTCCTATTTCCTTAGACATATAATATTGATATGGAAACATACTTGCCACTCCTTAGGCTTTCCTTCTTGAAATCCTACTGACATGCTATTTAAGTATCAAGCATTCTATTTCATATTTCTTTCTCAAATATTCCTAATATTTTTTTGTCCTATTTCAGAATGCAAAAATCTTTATATATACATTTTTTGATAAGTCTTCCCCAATTGAATGTTTTTCTACACCTTTTAGGTTGTTATTATTCCTGAACTCATCAATTTCTAAGCTCAGTCACAACTTCTTTAGTTTTAAGAGTCAACAGATTTGCTCTCAAAATAATGATGTCAAATGTAGGGCTACAGTAAGAATAGGACAAGACTTGTAAGCTGAGAATTCTTCTGTTGGAAGTGCGTTCATACAAATAGTATTTGCCCTCTGATAACTAAGTAACTTTAAATGATGTCTGAAGCTAACATCAGGAAAAATGTCCTTTTTAATATATTTTTATGCCAATTTTTATTGATTACATGATACCCCAGTGTGAATGGTGGAGACAAATGGATGCAAAACCATGCTCTTTTGTGCACCAAAATCTCATATTTGTATCTGGTCAAAATAATTTAAATAATGTGCTATCTATAGTTTTTAATTTTTTATTTTAGTGTTTGCTTATTTGTATTTCTCTTCCTCTTCCTCATTTCTTTGTTATACTTCTCTAATCTCAGATCATATAGACCTGCAGTATATATATATTTTGTAATATTTTGAACTGCATACACACTGAAATTCAGAAAATCTGCTGTCTTCTCTGAGGAGTTTTTCTGCTCTTGAGAGGAACCTACAGTCCATAGCCTTCCATTCTACTGTGAAGATTTTTGACAACTGACACTGCATCTTGACAGAGCTGGATGGCTCAGAATATAGCTTACATTAAGGCCAGTCAGGATTTAGGAACTATTTGCTCTTCTACATAATTTCCCTGACAGATTTCAGTCTATAGGGTTTTCTAGGATCGTGTCAAAGCATGACATCAGGACCAGATCTGCTGAAAAATAGAGTGATGATCCTACTTTCTTTAAAAGCAGAAAGAAGAGGCTTTCTTTTCTTATATAACTCCTGACCATGGTACTCAGATTTATATGGCAATATATACAGCATTGTCATTACTATCAACAGGCCACTGGTTTTGCACTGAGCTTTTTCTTTTTTTTAGTTTCTTTACCTGCAAGAGCATTTTTGACTCCTTTATTTAATTACCTTTTCTTATCTTTTTATAGTATAATAATATCTTTTAAATAAAGTAATGAGTAATTGTTCTGTATAGAATGAAATATGAGGCCTTGACAGTAAAAGTGAAGCAGAGACCCCTGCAATGTGGACAAGTATTCAAATGAAATATAAAAAAAAGTACCCTTGAGATTGAAACTATGAAAAATTCAACAGTGGTGAGCTAGGGTGGTGCAGATTTGGGAGCAGGTCAGAACTGAGTTTACAGTTACAACTGTACCTGAGTTATAGCTAAAACAAAAAAGAGCAACAATCTAAAATATAGAAATATTTTATTTATTTTTAAGTGCATAAATACAGAAAGGATAGCAAAACAATCTGAAGTGGACCCACCAATGAAGAAGAAGAAATCATCAGAATCAATAGCATGTTTCTCCTGGCAAAGCAAAATAAACACCATGACTAACGTCACTGTCCTCCAGGAGATAAACAGGGGAACAACATAAGGATTAACAGCAGACAAAAGGGAGGACTAGAAATCTTCTATATAACAAATTTTAAGTTGTTTAATTATTAATGAGATTTTTTTCTGAGTTATTTACATATTTTATATTTATAGTTAATATAATTGTAACTGGACTAACCATACAAAATGGTATAAATTAGTTATGCATTTGAAACTTTAAATAGACTAATAATTATTGTTTAGTGTCTCATAAAAGGTCTATTCCCCTATTTGCACACAAAACTTTTTGAGAGCTACAGTCTCAAAATCAGATACATACATGATTTTTCTCCTCTATCTGTAAGATTTATATTTTTTCCTATAAATCATTATAAAACTGTTCAGGTTGAAGCTGTTTCAGTTCAAAGAAATTAAGAATGAATGAGGTATTGATTTCTACTAATTGGGACAAGAGTACTGTAATGTTAGGTGATGCTCAGTTTCTGTTTCTCTTCCCTCTGTTCTGTTCTTGGTACTCAAACATTCGCTGTCACTCAGCTCTTGGTTTCTTACCTCAGAGGCAGAAGAATTTGTGGTGGTTATTACAATAGTACTCTGGAAGGTTCCATNGGTGCAGATTTGGGAGCAGGTCAGAACTGAGTTTACAGTTACAACTGTACCTGAGTTATAGCTAAAACAAAAAAGAGCAACAATCTAAAATATAGAAATATTTTATTTATTTTTAAGTGCATAAATACAGAAAGGATAGCAAAACAATCTGAAGTGGACCCACCAATGAAGAAGAAGAAACCATCAGAACCAATAGCATGTTCCTCCTGGAAAAGCAAAATAAACACCGTGACTAACATCACTGTCCTCCAGGAGATGAAGAGGGGAACAACATAAGGATTAACAGCAGACAAAAGGGAGGACTAGAAATCTTCTATATAACAAATTTTAAGTTGTTTAATTATTAATGAGATTTTTTCTGAGTTATTTACATAACTATATTTATAGTTAATATCATTGTAACTGGACTAACCATACAAAATGGTATAAATTAGTTATGCATTTGAAACTTTAAATAGATTAATAATAATTGTTTAGTGTTTCATAAAAGGCTTATTCCCCTATTTGCACATAAAACTTTTTGAGAGTTACAGTCTCAAAATCAGATACATACATGATTTTTCTCCTCTATCTGTAAGATTTATATTTTTTCCTATAAATCATTATAAAACTGTTCAGGTTGAAGCTGTTTCAGTTCAAAGAAATTAAGAATGAATGAGGTATTGATTTCTACTAATTGGGACAAGAGTACTGTAATGTTAGGTGATGCTCAGTTTCTGTTTCTCTTCCCTCTGTTCTGTTCTTGGTACTCAAACATTCGCTGTCACTCAGCTCTTGGTTTCTTACCTCAGAGGCAGAAGAATTTGTGGTGGTTATTACAATAGTACTCTGGAAGGTTCCATTTTGTCTATTTTACAAGGCAGTCTTTCCTGAATGGCCTAAAATTGATGAACAGAGATGGCTGGAATTGGAGCACAGAGAAGTGCTTTATCATGTAGGAAGTTTATGGATAGCTTCCTAAAGCTGGGATTACACTCCATACATTCTGAATTCCAATTCAATCCTTTAACATAAAGATATTTAATTTTTTCATCTTATCTTCCAAATAGATATGAACTGAGTCTTTGGTTTTTGATATTTGTTTCCTTCAAGGAGTGAATGGGGAAAAAAAAACCCAAAAGGAGATAGAGGTACAACAGTTTATTAGGCTTAGAAAATTGTATAGTATCTGAAGACCGCCTAAATATTTTAAATAATTGTTGACAGGAGTACTAACCTTTTTACTGTCATGAGTAAATCTCAGACATGTTAAGATGTGTAAATAGTAAACAAAATGTGATCTGAAAAGGCCACTGCTGAGAGTCTGTGGAAAAAGTAGGAGCTAGTGGAAAAAGTAGGAGCTAATTGAAAAAGGAATGTGAAATAAGGTAACCTGAAATGTCAGGGAGGGGGAAATTTTATTTGGAAAATTTATTCCAAAAAAGTTGAGAACACTAGACTTAAAAGGAAAAAACCTAACAGTGTTTTAAAAGACAGCACCAGGCATGAGAAAAACACCCCTCCTGTTCTCTTCAAGGCCTTTTATCTTCTCTGGCCTCCCCTCCAGGCCCTCTCCACCCTGCCAGCTTATAACATCTGTTTCTCTCTCCTTATAGAGAGAGAGAGAGCCTGCAGCTTACTCTGGAATGCAGAATGAAAAGGGAAACAAAAAAATCCAACCATCTTTGAGAAAAGTGCTTCTTAGGCAGGAAAGACTTCCTAAGTGAAACAAGTCCTAATCTCGTGGTTACAAATCTTCCTGAAGGGTATCTACACTTACAAATAATATAGTTATAATATACAAATAATATAGTTGATGATGATGGCCAGACTTCGCGAACGAAGATCTGTGGAAGGTCTTTGTACGCCTTCCAGCCTGCGCATTGGATTTATTTTAGGTGGGACACAGTGCGCGCAGAACTGAGCCCACCCTTTAATCCTAAGGTTCGTCTGCCGGGGCCAAGCGAGCTTGGACAGTGGCAGCGAGGTCCTCAGGACGTAGGTGGATTGCCTTACAGGGCTAACGGGCTCCACCTGCCCGGGGAGTGTCCCTGACCGGGAATCGAACCCGGGCCTCGGCAGTTACAGTGCCGTGTCCTTAACCACTAGACCACCAGGGGCTCCCGAATATAGTTTTTTCAAATCAATATCATACACATGTCTTTAAATGAGGACTTTTAAAAACTTTTTGGGAAAAATAATTTTGTAAGAGTGTAAAGGCATTTGAAAGAAATTATTTATGTAAGGTGCTAATGATATGAGAAAGCACAGGGAAAAAACTAAAGCTAACCTTAACTTTGTGCAGTTAAGAGTGATACTTCAGCAGCCATGATTAGACTTTCAGCTTTATTATATAATAATTTTTATAAGAATTTGTATTTGAACAATAATATAGACTGTCTTATCTTTCTGTTTCAGTTTCTTCACTTTTGCTGAGTGGTCTTTCTGCATCCATGTTTCATGACATATGTCTCAGAAACGGTGTCCCACTTAAAGTCTAATTTATCTTTTGGCACATGCCCATTCTTCACATTAGCTTACTGTGGTATTAATTATTTTCTTGATTTCAGGTTATTACCCAGAAAGAAAAATGTGTTATTTTTGAATACATTGCATCTCAAGCTCTTCTGTTGCCTAAAAGTAGTGTGAATGTATAAGTCTCGAACTAGAATATTAAATGTCAATTTAATTTCTGCTGGAAGAAAATTACTGAACACATTTTTCTTTAATCCATTACTGAATTAATTTATGTGTTGAATAGTGGAAATTGTCAGTGCAATGATTTGGATTAAGATATTCCAGTTAGTTAAAAGCGCATCCCACACTATGTTATATCCAAGTCTGTAAAGTGTAAGACAAAATGAGATTGCTTAGCGCAATTACATAATTTCTGTAAGAAATAAAGAGGGATATAAAATAAATTATTATGCTTATACAGTGCTGTTTCTACTGCTAACATAAGATCAAGATTGTGCAATCTTGACAGAATAATGGAAAACTGTCCAGAACATTGTCCATCTGTGCACTACTTCAGAGAATCACAGGATATGATGAGTTGGAAGGGAACCACAAGGATCATCAAGTCCAACCTGTAGCCCTGCACTGGACCAATCCCAAGAGTCACACCATGTGTAAGTATTGTCCAAATGTTTCTTGAACTCTGTCAGGCTTGGTGCTGTGACCATTTGCCTGGGGAGCTTGTTCCAGGGCCAGCCACCCTCTGGGTGAAGAACCTCTTTCTAATATCCAACCTAAACCTTCCCAGACACAACTTCAGGCCATTCCCTCAGGCCACCACACAGAAGAGATCAGTGCCTGCCCTTTTTCTTCCCCTCATGAGGAAGTTGTAACCCCAATGAGGTCTTCCCTGAATCTCCTCTTCTCCAGGCAGAACACATCAAGTGACCTCAGCCACTGCTTGTACAACTTCCCCTCAAGGCCCTTTGCCATCTTTGTTGCCCTCCTTTGGACTTTCTCTAATACTTTAATATCTATCCTATATTGTGGTGCCCAAAACTGCCACAATATTCAAGGTGAGGCCTCACCAGTGCAGAGTAGAGCAGGACAATCCCCTCCCTCAACCACTGGCGGTGCTTTGCCTGATGTCCCCCAGAACGCGGTTAGCCCTCCCAGCTGCCAGGGCACTGCTGACTCATATTCCCCTTACCATCAACCCCCAGGGCCCTTTCCATAGCACTGCTTTCCACCATCTCATTCCCCAGTCTGTAAGTACATCCAGTGTTACCCCATCTTGTATTTGATTACAATGTTACTCCAAATCAGAGCTGGTGACTTTAACATGTGTAGTTTTCCCTAAACTAAGAATTTAAGATTTACTTTATGTCCTGGTTCCAGCCCAGATCAGTGTGAGGGGATGTGGCCAAGACATTATGTTATTTGATATCACATTATGGGCATTACATCATTGCCCATTCTGGGGAAAAGGGACTCTCTCTTTCCCCTTTCCAGCGTAAACAAGCATGGTGGGTTGTCAGCCATTCTTCTCTGTTTTGGGGTCTGTGGGGAGCATTTTTGCATGTGAATCATTCTCTCTTTTTGCATACTTTTGTTATGAATATTGTTACTGTTACTTTTCATTTTCCTATCTCACTGCTCTTTCCAGTAAATTGTTCTTGTCTCAACCTATGATCTTTGTCTTTTGTGCATCCAGTCGTCTTCTCCAGCCACCCATGGAAGAGGTAGTGATGTGTTTGGGGAAGGTGTGGGGGGGAGAGGGGCGAGAAGGAGACAACAAGCATGGTTTGGAAAGTCTTGGTAGAAAAACTAAATTGGGGTGTTCCATTCCTAAACCATGACACATCCCTATAGTTAAGTCTTTCTGGGATTTTTTTCTGAAGATTAAGTCACTTGATAAACATTTGGCAAAATCTTGAGAATTTATATTCTTCATTTCTTGCTTTTTCTTTATGTAATCAAGGACAAGTATTTGAGAGTGAGGAACTGAAGAGAATTTACCCAACTTAGTATGCACAGTCATGAGATAGGTGAATACTTGTCTATTTTTCAGAACAAGGCAAAATTCTAGTAAAGCTCTTACCTTTCAACAGCTGATGGAGAGAGTAAAACTTCAAATGTTTCAGTGCAAATTCAAATGTTTAGAGATGGCATGAATGGTTAAAGGAAAAAACAAACCAACAAACTTTATTTAGCAGACCTTTTGTGGAACCTTTTTCTTTGTCATTGATTATCTCCAAGCACCCTGTGTCCCAGGCTACATTCTTCTGAAAGAAATCTTTATGTTGAAGGATGTTAACCTTTCTAACCACTCTGTTTTTTAAAAAACTGAAAGAATACTCTGAAGGTTCCATCTTTCTCTTCTAAGAATTACTTTAATTTCACTTTCTTTTGGAGAATCTCTTGTCAATTCCCTTTCACCTCTTTGGTAGATTTGATGCCATCTTTCACAGTCCTTAAAGCCACTGACTCAGCAATAGATTAATTTTATCTTTTTTTCCTCTTTCTTTACACTAACTTTTTTCCCTTTATGGTGGTCCCCACATATTCATTACAGCATGACTTTGATGAACTGAGTCTTGTATTTTAAAACAAAATTGTGTATTTTTGTTAACCTTGTGAAAGCTTCTAATTGAGATTCATCAGATAAAATTATCAATGATTCTATTTTGAGGTTGTAACCAACTGTAACCAACTGCTCCAGCTTAATGATGGATGTGAATGAAACCATAAAAAACATACACCTGTGTATCGCCTGACGTTACTCAAAGCATTTCCAGATATCCTGGAAAAGGCTGTTATTGAAGTGTATTGTGTCAATGAAACCCACAGTTGGTTTGATCATTCAAAACCAGAACAAATCTGTTTGTTATCATGCCAAATATTTTTCTCTTCATGAGAAAAAGAGCCTCATTGGAATTCAGTACTGTTCAGTGCTGTAACTGTAGGTTCCAGAAAAAACACTGGTTGTGTTTTCCTCTGTAGTGAAAAAGTATAAAAGGTGAATTGATCAAAACATAATGAAAGAGAGAAGTAAAAGTGAAACTTGAGAATCATTTATGGTGAAAACACTGCTACAGCTAACTTTCTTCAAAATAATGTTAAGACTAGGGTAGCTGTCAACACGATAAGGTGTGGGGTTTCAAAATATCAGTGAAGGAAAAAATTTTAATTTTCTTTTTTGATTTTCAGTTCTAATAGAAATAACTACAGTTTTAGATCTTTGAACGTTGGTACAGCATCCTTTTTGCCTGAAACATTACTCAGTAAAACAAAAGAGCTATATGAACAGGCTTCAGATTCCATGCCATTTCATATCAGCTGCAGCTGCATGTAGAATACATACTGGATGTCACTTTTCTTAGGCACTCACTTCTCACTCATTCTGTAGGGAATGAAAGACCTGCATGTTAAATTTCCTCTTCGCAGGCAGACAATATCAAAGTCAGAGAGGTATATTGTATACATCTTCTAAATGATCAATAGCTTGGTGATATTAGTCTTTAAATATTACTTTTTAAAGTGCAAGATTTCCTTCCTAAGCCTGTTCTGTTTCTCATGCTCCTGTGCTTATATCAAAATAATTATAAAATGTATTAAAGGCAATTTCAGAATCAACAGGATTTTTGCTTTCCCACTCCGTCTTTTTAGGCTTTCTGCCTGACATCACTGACTGCACAGGAGTAGTAAATAGTTTGTTTCAGTCCTCTTACTGAGGTACTGTGGGAGCAGCTGTTTTCAGACAATTTTGTCTAAAACATGAATATGAGAAGAACATGAGCTGGAGTCAGGAGGTTGTGTTGTGGATTCAGAAGAGCTTACTTCAGCATGTGGAAAAAATCCAAAATAGTTAAAAAAATCAAACAAAAGTCTTTCAAAGAGTTAATGGTCTTTGAGCAACCTTAGTGTTGACATGAAAAGCATTGATTGTGGCTCAGAGCTAAATATATGTGTATATATTTGTATTAAAACTACATCTATGTAATTGTAAGGTTGTATTTCTAGAGTCATAAGCAAAAGATTAACTAGATTAGTGATTTTATAGTTATTATTAGGGTGCATGTTATAGATTGTTTATTGTAATTAAAATTCATTTCATACTTAGATAATGTTGAAATATCTTTCTTTCTGTGAGAGCACCTCATGTGGCTTTGTCTATCCTTATGTTTTTTAGAATTAGTTGTATTCTAGGAAAGCAAAGATTTATATNCAGACAAAACAGAGGCTTGACTTAAGGGATATAATACTAAGATTTATTACTAGAAAGATAAAAACTAAGAAATTACTTATACTACACCAGTACTAATTAAACTTACTTATCTTATGAATAATATATACTACACCAGTACTACTCAAACTTAGCTTATCTTATGGAAATAACATATATTATAACACTACTACTTAACTTACAACACTAATTAAACTAACTTATGAATATCAGGTTGCTAAATACAAATTTAGTCTCGTCTCTTTGTGGGGAGCTGGACAGTTGGCCGGCTGCTAGATGTAACAAAGGCATTTCTCCTAGCTTATTTCAGTCTAAGAGAAAGGTATCTTCTTTTGGT
>VYXB01004792.1:38670-191906 GCA_013397135.1 Pachyramphus minor | reverse complement strand
GGGACACATTCCCTCATTAACTGCTGGGGGTCTCTCTGCACCCCAGTTATCTTCTAAAGGCAGCAGGGGTTTACAACTTTCAGTCTCTTTTCCCCAGCTGCAGGGAGAGAAGGGGGGCCTCTCCCCCCTCGTCTCAACTCTTCTCTTGCTAGAACTGACCTTGAAGCTGCTGGTTATCTCAAGTCGTCCTCTGCTCTCCGCCGAAGCTGGAATCCTTGCAGCATGTTTCAGCTGGGCAGTTTTCTCTCTGAAGTTTGTTTCTGTTACACATCCCGGCTGGAGAGACTTCATACCTGCCGCCGGCCCAAGGCCGGGGGAGAGGGCCTGGCCCCCCAACTTGGGGGCCGCCGCCCCTCTCCTCACANCCAACTTGGGGCCTGCTGCCCCTCTCCTCACATGGCGGCTGAATTCCTACTGCGACACACACCTTCTCTTCCGTTTTCTTAAATATGTCATTAGCAGAGGCGTTACTATAACTTTTGATTGGCTTTTTCTCCGGAACTATACCTGGGCCTGACCACTTCAGCCCAGGGGGGGCTGGTAACCCACGACAATTTCATACTTAGATAATGTTGAAATATCTTTCTTTCTGTGAGAGCACCTCATGTGGCTTCGTCTATCCTTATGTTTTTTAGAATTAGTTGTATTCTAGGAAAGCAAAGATTTATATCTTAGAAATTTCTACCAAGATTAAGACTCACAGTACAATCTAATTTTGTTTTGCCCCCTGGGAAATGGCAAGATAAGACATCACAGAGGTAATGCAGCCTTAAAAATCATATTCAAATTTCAAGGGAAATCTTCATTACCTACAAGTTGTAGCAGGATCAGATGCATATCTCCCTGTTGAGGGAGCTTGTCCTATGAGGAGTGACTGTCCTATGAGATATGCTGAGTGAGCTGGGGTTGTTTCTCCCTGGAGAAAGGAGGCTCAGTGGAGACCTTATCACTCTACAACTACCTGAAAGCAGGTTGTAGTAAGGTGGGGTTTGGTCTCTTCTCCTAGGCAGCTATTGACAGGTAAAGAGGAAATGACCCCAAGCAGTGCCAGGGAAGGATCAGGCTGGACAGCAGGAGGAATTTCTGCACTAAAAGGGTTACTAAACATTGAAATTGACTGCCCAGGAAGGTAGTGGTAGGTCACCAACCCTGGAGGTGTTCAAGAAATGACTGAACATGGCACTTGATCATGGTCTAATTGGCAAGGTGGTGATCAAAGGTTGGACTCGGTGGTCTCAGAGGTCTTTTCTAACCTAAATGATTTTGTGATTCTGTGTGAATCTGTGATCTGTACTTCTGGTCCTGTTAGAATGGTAGTCAATGGTAATCTTTTCACTGACTTTAGGATAGAACTGAATGTTCTTGCAACAGCTAATTACCAGAGAGATTAAATAATGTGTGTCTATGACTCCCACAGCTGTCTCATTAGTGTCCCTAACTGAGCAGAGGAGCATGCAGCACTGCCTGCAGTATAGACTTCTTCCTTAATTCTGAACAGAGGGCTGTCATGTCTAAAATGTTATTTCTCTGCTACTTTAGAGGGCAAGTTTTGGGGACAGTGTTTTTCCAGTTTAGGTATATCTAGAATTATGTCTCCTCTGCCAGACAATTTAGCTTCTTGGCTGCCAGACTTCTGATAGCCTGCTTTGGATATATTTTCATTTACTCTCAGGTTCTCTTTTCAGGTAATTTTTTTATCATCCAAAAGAAAACATTATGAGGTTTTTTTTGGTTAGTTGGTTGGTGGGTTTTGTTTCTTTTTGTTTTTTCTTGAAGATATTTCACTCAAGGGAAATCTTCCATTACACACACTAGCACTGTGTTTATTTCCTTGTACCCTATATAGTCATCTACCACTGTCTCTGAAAGACTTTTGTCCTAAAGACTTCTGACAAACTGGCAGGAATTGCACAATATGTAATTCATGACCTTATTTTCATTTCGTAAGAAATATAACTCTGTCAATGACCGTGCAACATCACTTTATTATTATTTTGAAATAAGAAGTACAGAAAATAGTATTAGAATTTAAGAGTCTCCACATACAAGTTTCTTCAGTGAAATGTGAATTCATCAATGCTAAAAAGGGTGGCAAGTGACAATGTGGACATGACTGCACAATCCCTCCTAGTTTGGGGTCACATTGTTCTTCCTGAATTGATTGCATTTAAGGATATGGAAGTAACCTTGGAGAACATTAATGGTAAAGTCTTTAAAAGAGAATCTGCTCAGTGAGTAGAAGATAGTTCCTATATTATTAAGTCTATTGCCTTGGTTTTCTTCAGTCTCAGAGGCGACTTCCCTCTATAATGATTTATTCTGTGAATCATTTATCAGAAAAAATTTCACGAGATAAAAGGGTGGGTTTCGTTTTTTAACATTATCCAGTTACTCAATTTCTGTTTTACAGGCACTTTTAAAGATGATGTGTATGATACATAACCTTCCAGATTATGTGTGAATAGTTTCTGGAGTCTGATTCCTCAGTTTTTGCTACTCATTTCAATCCATCTTCACAAACTTCTTCAGAACTCTTTATTATTATTTCAGAACTCTTTATTATTTATTTCATTTTCTGTGTTTATTTTCGAATGGGAACTCTCAGCCATTTAAATGGTATTAAACTTAGCAGGAAAGAAACTGCTCTAGACTCTGATAGCATTTTGTGGTTAATGCTAGTGGATCACAAAATGCTTTATAAACAAATAGAATACTAACAGTTTAATACCCTACAGGAATCACTTTACTCAGCATTGAGTAAAGAGATGTAAAATACCATTTTGTTATTACTTCAAGTTTATTTACCATAAGTATACAAACTTCGACTGTCTGGATGCAATTTATGATGGCATTTGTGCCCATCTAAGTGGGTATAACATCATTACTCAGCTTGACGCTTAGTCCTAAAGACAGATCAGACAATCATGTCATGTGGATGTTTGCATAGTTCATTTGAAATAAGATACTGCAAGCAGTCCTCTGTCTCTTTATGCCATGCATGCAACATTTTTGGAAGTGTGGTATTCATTTTTGCACATCTCCCATATCAGTTGGAAGCAAAATATAATTCTTGCCTGTCCAATACACTATACAAATCATCTTACTCCCAAAGATGCTTTCTCCACCCCTGCCCCTTCATTTAGTATAATTTGCCTGAAAGCTGTGAAATTAAGTACTTGAAATTTGCATTTAACACTGGTAGAAACAAAAAGTGTAATTCCTTAATGTTCTTGAAACAAGAGAGGATGAAGAAGGTAAACACCATACAGAATAGTAAGTTAAAACATATTGGACCTGTTAATCTTAGAAGTGATTTCATGGTAGGAGTTCAGGTAAAAAGTAGGTGGAATTATTGCCCTCCTGGTCTTCACATCCAGATTAAATTTCAAAGAAATTTAACTGCATGCCCATAGTAGGTGCACCCAAATGCACACCTCAATAGGAATGATCAAGATATCAAGACATGAGGATATATGGAGAGTATACTGTGTCTGTAGTTGGTCTGTAGTCCAAGTGCCCACTCTGCAAGCAGAGCTTGCAGGATAATCTTCTGTCTTGTAATTTAGTTGCGGTTAGTTAGTCAGGTAAATGTCGTTCCTGTCAGATAGTTAAAATTTCCTATCTGGCTTGAAAAGTATAAAAAGAAAAAAAAAATCTTCCTTTTTAAGTTAAATATGAATTTTTAATAATCTTCCATACATAACAATTAATGTAACCATTTTTATTGATTGTAAATGCTGTGTCTTTTTTGTAGGACAGAGACCACTTGTTTTCCAAGATTGTGGAAACAGTTTTTGTCCCATTTTTGGGTACCATACCAAACTCAGACAGGCACAGATTTTATTAGAGAACTTGTAGAGACATTGTGTTCAAAGTTAGTGAACTATAGCCAAAAAAAGAGAATTTTAGGAGACAATTTATACAACTGTAATTGTGCAGCTGCAAAAAACAAAGCTGAATGTAGGTTGTTTGATTTGTTTTCCAGTCTGAAACCAAGCATTTAGGAATAGATGAGGAATGGACTAATGCAGCTTTTCTCCAGTTTATGAGCAATAGGTTATTATTTAAAATCTAAAAGCTAAATTTCATTAGATTGAAGCAAAATTTGTCTATACTGAATTGGGGAACTTAGCTATAATGTAATGTTTTAACAAAAATAGTTTTCTTTTTTGAGTCATTTTCTATTGAAAAATATCACCAAAATGATATGTAAAGAGGGTGTGTTTTTTTTCTTTCCCAAATAACATATCTGTCTGGATTACTTTTTTGGGCTCTCTGATAGTGTTTTACAGCTGGTGTACTTGAAGCAATTAAGTGATGAGAATTCATCTTACCAAAAGAAAAATGAAGCCAATTAAGAAAATAAAAAATTAATTTTAAATGTCATCCTCCACACAGTCAAATACTAATGTTTTGTAGTGGAGAACCATTAAAACTTGAAAGAGATGCATGGAAATATAATTATACCAGTTAAAATTATTTTAAATTAACTTAAAGAGCCTCATATTCCTTTTAAAAATTAGGGGGTTTTTATTCAATATCAGAATATTATCTTTTTTTTTTTTTGTGAATACATGACATATGTCTCGCTCTGTGCACAAACAAGTAAAATACCTGCATTCCTACAATCTCTAATAAAAGAAGTATTCTTATGTTGCAGTGTACATCACAAAAGATTTAATCCTGAGACATTTTTACGAGGAAGTTCAGTAATTGAATATGTAATCAAAAACATTTCTTGAGCAACCAGAATTGAAATCCATTATGAAAAGATTAAAAAGTAAATAGGTTTTCCAGCAAGCAGGTACATTAACATAGTATAAGCAGTTAAGAAAAGTTTATTTAATATTCTTCATTAATGAAATTTTTGTATTTGAAAAGTATCTAACAAATCAATTTAATTCTTTCAATAAGAGTTAATAAAAACAATAATGTGATGTTGGGGAAAGTTCATAGGCTCTGGATTGGATTAATTACATGAACTTTTTGATCTAACTCTTCATGTCATTAAGAGAGCAGAGAATAGGGGAGTGCAATGTGCTTATTACAGGGATGTGTACAAAAAATATTTTTAAAAATTGTTTTTGCGTATGCCTTGAGAGTTTAAGTGTGTCAGCTACTCAGTAGACACTTTAAACCCATTCTGCTATGTGGGGTGTTGGCTCTAGGGCAGAACTACCCATTCTTGTCTTTAGAACCACCAGAAACAAGACTCGAAATATATATATATACATAATTTAATTCTATACATTTCTTCTTAATTAGACCCTTTGAAGGTTACCGGTATTTTTCTCTAGTTCATTGGGTGACTATGCAAAAAATGTGAGCATACTGAAAACAGAAATGTTCTCCTTTTGACAAATAGAAAGGCCCCACAGCGTCTGGCAACATGTCTGTGTCCCACTTTTGTACAGAGTTTCTTGGTGGCTTCGGACAAATGTCTGTCTAGAATATTCATTATCTCTTAATGTGCATGTTCTTGAACTTAAAGAAAGGTTTGAAGTTCTATAATCAAAGTTCTAAAAAGGTACTAAGTTCATAAAATCATTTGCTGCCTGATGGCTTTGTGAATTCTCTGTCAGGGTCCCTGGTCTACCTGTCCGTGCCCAGCCAGGACTCTCCTCACATGGCCTGAGGTCAAGGACCCCCTGTCAGTCCCCCAGTGCCCTCAACCCCTGCCGACCCATATCCTTGCCTGGTCTCAGCACATCCACATTGCCAGGGAGGTGCCTGAGTCCTGGGGCTGGAGTTACCCCAGTGCCCCCATTTGCCTGCTCCTGGGTGGGATGGTGGGATACACCATGAGGTCCCAGTGTGTGGTCCCCGGGGAAGCACCAATCTTCACTGAGCCTGGCATCCTGCTGCTCAGCTATACAGAGGAGAAAAGATAATATTCTGAACATATTACTGAGCTGCCTGCAGAATTTCAATAAAACTTCAAGGATATTACCGAGCTGCTTGGAAAATTTAAATTATAATCCTAGATACTAATTATGTTAATTTCGTGTCAACTTAATAGAGCAGTTTAAAAAATATTCATCTTGGAATGTGTTTATTAAAACATATATTCCTCGAATTTCATGTTTGGGTGTTCTTTTCTTGTAGTGAATTTTCATTGTTCCTTTTTGTGATATTAAAGAGACAGCATTACCATCTAACATGGGCTCAAGAATGTGTTCTACATCCTAAATAGAATTATGCATTTTTCACTAAAAACATATTTGAATTGTTGTTGATTGAGGTGTTCACTTTCTTCTCGAGCCTGAAGTGTAATAGATAGAATTGATTCAAATAGCTGTAAGTAGCAGCATATGTCAGAGTTTGAAAAGTAACAGACTGTTTAAACTGTGTAATTACAGTATACTGCCAAAAATGTTCAAGTGATCCTTGACCACTATTTATTACATTAAATAATGGATTAAAATAAAAATATGTAAAATAATAACTACTTGACATTAATTTTCATGTTTTCTTTCCAAAAGTTTGAGTTTGGATTTTGGGGTTTGCTTTGGGTTTTTTGGCGGGAGGATGGGGGGCTGTGTGGATTTGGTGTTTTTTTCACTGCAGCTTTTGAACAGGAAAGATTTTCAAATTATTGTATAAGTATATATGAAAAATATTTAGTCATAAATGCTATATGTAGAAAAAAGCCTCTACTTTTTACTGTTCTAAATGTTCAAATGCATAGCATTGTACTACTTTCTCCAGACATCACTGTATCGTAATCATAGGCCATTCCACAGGTGGTCAGGATTCAAGTGTATTATGGGAACAACTCCATTTAAGGCATGGGGGAGACCATTTTTGGTCTGTTTTGTTTTGTGTGTTTGTTGAGTTATTGATTTTATTGTGTTTTTTCTTTCAATTCTGGTTTTGATTTTGCATTTTCTTCTTTATGGTAACTGTTCTAGCCAATTCTGTCTCTCTTCTTGCCATCACATACATTTTTGCAAGGCACTTTGCTTCTGTAATTAACAGTACTACCAATGCAATGGTTCGGTTGTGGCAATTAGCCATGTTTTTAGTAGGACTACTATAATATATAAATGCAAAGAGCTTTTCTGTTAAAGAGGGTAAAGTGAAGCTCTGCCTCAATCATCTGAATCTAGGCAAGTGGCTTCCAATTAAATACATAAATGGCCAGTACCTTCAACTTCTTTCAATGTGAGTCACTGTTGGGCCATTAGTCATGTTTTGAAGTTTGCTTTCTTCTAAAAATGCCAGATAAATCAACAGATCATGGTAAAATAACATGAAATTTGTCTCTGATTTAGATAATTTTTTCTAGGACATATTCTTGAAATCCTCCTCTACTTTCCTCCCTTCACTATTTCTACAAATATTTCTTTGATATTGATTAACAGGTGTCTTGGTCTCATCACAAAAGCTATTTTCAAAGAGAGAGAATGGGAGATATGAATTAATCTTAAGTAGAATGGTAGAGAAAATCTTTGCATTTCATTGGCACTAGAAAACAAACAAAACCAACAAACATTCCCCCCCCCCCAAAAAAACCAGAATCCAAACACCTCCTTCTCAGTGAGCAGTACAGTTCAGAAAGAGATATGTCCACAAACACTAGCAAAATGTGAATTCCACTTGGCACACACTTAGGTATTCTCTGCACATAGCTATCCTTTTGTAAAGTAACTATCTTGTGCCTAAAACTCTGTTGGATACTTCTTTTCCTCTGATTTCATCACAGAAAGGAAAGATAAAAATTTGGGGCCTGTCAAGAGTTTTGTTCTGAATACAACATAGAATTAACCAAATAGATTTGCAGCATCTGAAATTTTACCCTATTGCTGTTTCAGTTATGCAGTTTCCTTGAAGAACTGCTTGGACAGCTTTATGAGTAATTATCATTGAACCTCCAGTGTTTTCTTGAAAATGGAATTTTTGATTACATTTTTCTTCTAAGAAACATTGAAATCAGCCAACTTCGTGTTTGACTACATTATGCATTATGGAAAAAGGTGATAAACTCATGTGCAGTAGAAAATATGCAATTACCATTACCATTAAGATGCTAATTTGACTTTTCTAAGCTACAAAGACAAAATTAATTTCAACATTGGGTAGACTCACATTTATTCTCAGTGGAGAGTTGTTCTACTACTTCTTTGCAGGATGTTGAATAACAGAATAGAATAATAGAATTCAGTTAACATCAATATGAGGATTTTTCCAGATGAATGAGTTTGAAAAATTATATCCATTGAATATCAGAGCCACTAAGATTTCTTTCTAAGCAAGCTAGGTGATATTAATGAGGAAAGTGTCTTTTTGCCTGGATGGTTTCTTTAGATGACAGATTGAGTTCAAAGAGACACTATGTTAAGAATTCTTATATATTTTGTAATCTTATATTTCCTACTCAGAGGAATTCATATAGCCAACACACAGAAAAATCTATAATTTCTAAAACATATATCAGCAAACAATCAAATTGACCAAAGAATGCCATTAGTGAAGAATTTACATGCTGGGATTTTAAGCAAGTGAATTTTCTTTCATGTTGTGAAAACAGTGTAGGTAAAATTATGTGTATACTCTCTCCAGGGGTCCAGAAGGGTTCTTCTCTCCAGAAGAACAGGGTCTACTGTTATTTTAAGTAACAAGATACATGTTTGCCTCATTGTCTTCTTTTAAGTTGAATTGATCTTCAAAAATATTTCCTGGAAGATCTCAGTTCAAGTTTTTTGTTTGTTTGTTTGTTTGTTTGTTACATTAAGAATGTCCCAATCACAATTACTGTGCTTGGAGATAAATGGATTCTATGATTGTCACCAATAGGTTAACGTTTTTATGCAGAATTCGGGTTGTAAAGAACAGATGGTTAATCAGGATGATTTTTTTATACAAAAATCTTTTTCTTTGTTTTTTTTGAAGAATGAGCTGACTTTGAAACACGTAAACATCTTGATTTTGACAAGGAGGTTTTCAGCTTAAATTTTGCTAGGGTTGTTCAGGAATCACAGCAGGCATATTGATCTTCCTTCTAGCCAGTCTTTTCCAGAAAGTCTTAGCAAGCAGAAATTTTGTTTATCTTTTTTTTTAAAAACTTGAATGGAGACTAGAATGCTTCCCATGGGCAGGCAAGTATTCAGTCATCATTCAGGAAAGCAGAACTCCATCACATGTAACAGTGAATTGAAAACACAAATGCCATCACTCCAAACATCCCTCTCTTTTCCTTCTTCTCCCTTCTTTATATAATCTATATATAGTTTAAACTAAACCAAGAGTAAGTGGCTTATGGATTTACAAATGACACATAATTAATTAGCAATCATTGAACTATAGATTTCAGATCATTATCCACAATTCAAAAGAAAAATCACTTGATAGGTGCTTCTAGAATCTTAATATTTACCTACAATTTTCTCAACATCCTTGTCTTGCTAATCCTGAAAAATTGTTGTCACAGACACACACAGAGTTATCCTCCCTTACTTGCATATTTCTTCTAAGGTTACTCCAGCTTTAGGCAAACTTGTGCATATCCAAGCACCTCATCGATCCCCACACCAGTAAGAAATCACAAATTCAGGTTCACAACCTCTGAGTGTGGATCTCCTTGTGCTGCACCCCATCTTGGGAGCAGACACTGCACATCAATTGATAGTTTGCAATGTTGGTGGGGAGCAGCAAGTGCTGCGGCTTCCACTCCAAGTTTTAACTCCCTGCTGTTAAAAAGTATTCATGTCTCTTTTCTAGTTGTCTGTTTTGAATTTGAATCCTTTGTTTCAAACTACTCAAATCCCTAGCTACCTTTTAATCTGATTGATGGTCATAACTTTCTTTTGCATGAGGAGAGCAAACACTCTTATAAAAAACTTTGAGAGTCCCATTGACACACACTGTGTATATTCACATTTCTGCCTCAACATCTGTTGTTATTCAGGCCACAGGTGAGCCCTGAAGGCACTCCACACCAGTTTAAATGAATAAACCAGCTAGAGAGTAACAAAATGTGACATTTTAAGAGCAGAACACTATAAAGGGACGGTTCAAAAAATTCAGCCATTCAGAAACAGTTCCATGAGTTTTTCATTACAGTTTTTTGTGGTACAACTTCTCGTACTATATGGGATATTGGCTTCCTCCCACTTCCTATGATTCAGTTTTGCTTATGTCATACTTTTCCATTGCTAACTGAACTGTATGTTAGCTCCCACATCAGATGTCCTATTTTTCATTGTCATTTGAACCATTTCTTTATATCAGAACAAACAGGACTCAAAAGCTCATTAAATCAGAAACATAGTCTTTTTCGCCAGTTTGCTGTCAGTGCACACAGATGTAATTGGTTACAGGTGAAAATCAGTAAGACATCAGCTGTAGATAGCCCAAGATGTCTACAGCTTAATGCAGTTGATTCCTCAAAGATATATGAGGAATCATACATCTTATTTTGTAAGATATAAAAAAACCCATTAAGTGGAAGAACAAAAACCTCAATTTTTTCAGTGTAATTGATATCTTCCCAGATTTTTATACTTTAGGACAGGGAAATGAGGGACAAAAGAAGTAAGCACGAAACCCATAATGAGCTATTTTTTTGAAGTCAGAATTACATGTGCTATAGTACTTTTGATTCCAGTTCCAGCTGGGAGAGAAACAAATGGGAGAGTGTCCAAAGGATCTGGAGAAAGCATAGATGTTGCTAGAAAGGGAAAGTTCACGAGAGCGGTATTTAACAAAATGATTGTGGAGAGAAAGAACAATGGAAGAGACAGATCTTCTGGGAAATTTTTGTGAATGAAATCTGGCATTAGAAGATGCCCAATGTGATGTTGTAAATACACTCATTTCCACAAAAGAGAAACAAAATTTCTCACACAATTGAAAAGAAGAAATCTATGACATTATGTTCCCTCACAGAAAACAAGGCATATGGTTATCTTGAGCATTATGCAGCTCTGCTTTTAATGACTGGCTGCCAGAATTAACAAAGCTTTTCCTGAAATGCTGAGATTAACATGCTAAACATGCTGGTGATGCTGTGTCTTGACCTGCAGCTTTTTCCTTGTAAGCAAGGTTTGTTTTTCCTCCCAGAGGAACTGCAGATATAAAACAGTAATAAGGAAAAGTGCTCAAGTAAAGAGTAAATTGCTTTTTTGAAAAAGCATAGGTCTACAGAATAAAATTAAAATGGCAGCAGAAATGCACTGCCTTTTTCTACTGCTTTCAATCACCTTTTTCAAGTAAATTAAAATGTATGCTTTTAGAATGACTGCTTAACCAAACACTGTTGCATATGAAACAGTATTCTAATAATTTTAGAGCAATAGCAATATTTAGTTTATACATATATTTGATATATAGCAATATAGTTGTTTTAAAAATTTTTAATATGAGTAATTTTATATTTTAATTACATAATTTCATGTTAATAAATATCTGAATCATCTTACTGAGTTTAGGACTAGCAACATTAGCTTAATTTAGCATGTTAATTTCTATGCTTCACAATAGGACTAAAAGGAACTAAAGAGACCAAATTAGTTATTCAGCAGATGAGACTGTAGAATTTATGATAAAGTGACTAGAACTTTATGCAGAGTTATTTAGAAGAGGTTCTATAACTGCATTAGAAGCTATCAATTTAATTTTGATATTAGAATATAAATAAACAATATGTATTTGTACACATCTAATGCTCACATAGAAAATGTTTACCATAAAGGATGCAAACACTATGTTTTTTAGAGAATTTCTCAAGTTATTCTCAGTCTCCTGATGCTGTTTTTTTGAAGTGGATATTTTATGAAACGGTGTAGGTTTCCAGGTGGATACAAAGGTGCTTGGAAAATTTCTAATCAGTTTTTGCTTTTAAAACTGGTTTTTGCATTAAGCTTTAATGGAGCTTACAGAGTTTGTGAAAAACAAGTTTTTCAAGCAAAAATAGATAAACATTTAGTGACAAAGAAATGTTCGGAAAATTAGCCTTTAGTAAGGTGGATTCGTTATTCCACTATCTGTATTCTCAGTAGCAAAAGTTCAAGTGTTCAGTGTATCAGTTCAGCCTTTGACTAGCCTTTCTGTGCCTCCAAAGGGACCTACCAGGCAAAATGTGTTTAATGGAAATGCACACTACATTCTGATGGTAAGGCTAAATTAACCCAAGGTCAAATCAAAACTAGGTTTCTGTGGAACCTGTGCTTCGTTGTTTAAAACTACACTGGGGTAATTTCCTGGCAGTCTGCTGTGTAGGTCCACACCAAGTGAAGCAAAATGAACAGGAGTTAAATGTAACATTTTTTTAAAATGTTCTTCTTTTCCTTAAGTTTCAAAACTATTACCCTTGTAATTAGCATGATCTGATACAGTCTTTCACTATCTCTCATATATTGAATAGAACAAGATTGTAAAGTGTGAAATACCCTGGTGGGTGCCCTTGATTAATCACCACTCAGATTCGACTTCCTAGAGATCATGTTATAATTTGTGCTCTTTGTACTGTGCTCTCAGCCTCCTTCTTTTAAACCTGATCTTTTATTCTAGGATAACATTCTTACATTGTTTCTTATGTGTAAATCACAACTCTACTTTATTTCCCTGGGTGTGTGGAGTTCTCTGGTCAGTTAACTTACAATCATTACTTTACAGCAGTCCCTCTAATGACATTTTGACAGATTTACACATTTTCTGGCCTAAAAGGAAAATTGTGCAGAACTATTGCAGAACACAAGTCAGTCATCAATGTCCACCAATCAATTATAACATTATGCCCTTTCTTATTGCACAATATCTGATCTAAATGTTTACAGTGTAAATTCTGCAGCACATCCTGTGTAAGATGGTCCACTGTTTAAGAACCCTCAAAGTAGAAGAAATTTGTGATCTAGTTTGACCTCCTTTCAGGGTTAAAATTCACATTTGTTAAAAAAAACCAAACCAAAACTAAACAAGTTGTCAACTATTAAGAATGCATAAACCACAGTTTTATCAAACTTCTTGACTACATTCTGTGGATTTCCTTAACTTCCTACTGAGGACAAGGTTGAGGATTTGCATGTAAAATTGCTTATAATGATATAAAATTTTTTATTAGCAATTTAGCATTCCCAGTTTTGTTGATAGTACTGATTAATGGTAAAAAAGCCACAGTGAGCAGTATGATAAGAGAAAAGATGTGTAATTTGTGATGTACACGTGAACTATCCCAGGCAGAAGCTGAAACTTCTTGCCAAAAGCGAGTTCAATCTATTGACAAAATTGTGGCAGAGTGCTGAATTAACAAGAATGTAATCTATGTAGTGCTGCCACTGCAGAGTAGTCAAACATTAGGCTCCAATTCAGCCTCCTTAGACTTTTATCAGGAGACAGATTGTAGATGTAGTGTATTATTCTTACTTCCCCGTTGTTTCATCACTGGTTTAGAAACTGGTGCTGCAAATAGGTGTGTTGTCTCAGCTGTGCTGTCCTACTTAAGTTTACACTTCCATGGATTGATCTTCTTTTAAGCCACTGCCTCATGCTATAAACTAATTTTTGGCTGGTAACTCTGTCTTTTTTAAGGTTTTAAATAATTCATGTGTTTTAAAATATAGTTTCCATTTTATATCTTTTGGCTTTCCTCTGATTAACAGCTGTTATACTCAGCCACTGTAGTGTTTTGGAGATAGGCTGCAAGAATCCAGGTGTTCACTAATGGAGTTATCACTAATTCAGAATTATCACGGGTCTATAAATAATGGGTCATGTTTATGGTTTCCTGAGTCTCATTGGGTTATAAATGAGTGGCGATGGAATTGCTTTGGTTACATTTTTTCAAAAACCTTTGAAATAAAAAATACTTCCATAATAAATCATGTCTTTTTGATTTATTGGTAAGTCCAACAACCATTTCAGCCTGCTTCTGATTAACATATATCAAGAAAAATGAAGGAATGGTTATTGGATCTTCTACCATATTGATGGTAGCTTACTCTAGTATAGAGTGGTGAAAATTATCATTGAAAGAGAGTCCATAAAATTCACTAGCAAATAGAGTGTTTTACTGAGGGTTTGTGGACCTGTATAGACTGCTAGTATATTCTTCCTTCAAAACTTCAATGAACTATGCTGACAAGAGAGAAAAATCATCTATCCATCCTTATTGCTTGACTAACCTGATCTCCTCTATATCCCGCTTAGTGGATGTTGTCTACCTGGACTTTAATAAATCCTTTGACACCATTTTGCAGTGCATTCTTCTGGACAAAGTGGCTACTCATGGCTTGGATGGATGCACTGTTCGTCTAACTCGATGACTGGGCCCAGAGAGGGTAGTGATGGAAATTGCATCCAGCTGTTGGCCGGTAACAAGTGGTGTTCTCCAGGGCTCAGTACTGGCACCAGTTCTGCGTAATATCTTCCTCAGTGGTCTGGATGAGGGGATTTCCGTGCATCCTCAGTCAGTTTGCAGACAACACCAAGTTGGGCAGGAGTGTTGATCTGCAGAAGGATAGGAAAGCTCTGCAGAGGGATATGGACAGGCTGGATTGATGGGCCAAGGCCAATTGTATGAGGTTCAACAAGACAAAGTGCTGAGTCCTGCATTTTGATCTCAATGACTCCATGTGGTGCTACAGACTTGGGGAAGAGTGGCTGGGAAACTGCCCACCAGAAAAGGACCTGAGGATGCTGGTAGACAGTGTGCTGGTTTTGGCTGAGATAGAGTTAATTTTCTTCACAGTGGCTATGTATGGGGCTATGTTTTGGATTTGGGCTGAAACCAGTGTTAATAGAGACATTTTTGTTACTGTTGAGTAGCATTTGAACAGCGTCACGGCCTTTTCTGCTTTTTGCACTGACAGCAAGGAGGAGGGAACAAAGCCAGGACAAGTGACCTCAACAGGCCAAAGAGATATTCCATACTGGATGACATCATGCTCAGTATATAGAGAAGGTGGAAGAANTTGATCTCAATGACTCCATGTGGTGCTACAGACTTGGGGAAGAGTGGCTGGGAAACTGCCCACCAGAAAAGGACCTGAGGATGCTGGTAGACAGTGTGCTGGTTTTGGCTGAGATAGAGTTAATTTTCTTCACAGTGGCTATGTATGGGGCTATGTTTTGGATTTGGGCTGAAACCAGTGTTAATAGAGACATTTTTGTTACTGTTGAGTAGCATTTGAACAGCGTCAAGGCCTTTTCTGCTTTTTGTACTGACGGCAAGGTAGAGGGAACAAAGCCAGGACAAGTGACCTCAACAGGCCAAAGAGATATTCCATACTGGATGACATCATGCTCAGTATATAGAGAAGGTGGAAGAAGGAAGAAGGTGGGGATGTTTGGAATTATGCATCATGGAGCCCTGCTGTCCTGGAGTTGGCTGAAGACCTGACAGCCCATGGGAAGGGAATGAATGTCTTGTTTTGTTTTGCTTGTGTGTGCAGCTTTTTCTTTACCTATTAAACTGTCTTTAACTCAACCCATGAGTTTTCTAACTTCTACTCTTTTAATTCTGTTCCCCATCCTGGTGAGCGGGTGTAAGCGAGCATCTCTGAAGTGCTTCATTGCTGGCTGTAGTTAAACCATGACAGAGAGACACTTGAACAGGAGCCAGCAGTGTGCCCAGGTGGTGAAGAAGGCCAAAGGTATCCTGGCCTGTAGCAGAAATAGTGTGACCAGCAGGACTAGAGAAGTGATTTTTCTACTGTACTGGGCTCTGTAAGGCTGGACCTTGAATCTTGTGTTCATTTTCAGGCCCCAGGAAAGACACTGAGGTGCTGAAATGTGTCCAGAGGACAGCAAAGGTCATGAAGACTCTGGAGCACAAGTCTTATGAGGACTAGCTGAGGGAGCTGGGTTTGTTTAGCCTTGAGAAAAGGAGTCTCAGAGGGGACCTTATCTACCACTACTGGAAAAGAGACTGTTCAGAGGTGGGGGTCAGTCTCTTCTTCCAAGTAATAATTGACAGGACAAGAGGAAAGAGCCTCAAGTTGCACCAGGGGGTTTTAGGTTGGATATTAGGAAAAATTTCTTCGCTGAAAGGATTGTCGAGCACTGGAACAGGCTGATCCGGAAAATGCTTGAGTCACTATATCTGGAGGTATTTAAAAGATATGTAGATGTGATAATAAGGGACATGGTTTATCTGTCAACTTTGCAGGACTAGGTTTTATGCGATGATCTTAAATATCTTTTCTAATCTAAACCATTCTCCATCCCTGGAGGTTTTTAAAATAAGACTGGTTGTGGCACTTAGTGCCATGGTCTAGTGACCATGGTAGTGTTGGATCAAGGGTTGGACTTGATGATCTCAGAGGTCTTTTCCAACTCGTCTGATTCTATGATTATTCCTGCACGTGTATAAATTTTTTTATTATTATATTTTCATGTTATAATTTCAAATAAATTCACTGATAGTTATTAAAATAGACCAAATTAATTAGATATTTCAGTAGAACATCACCATATTATATGTGCATTTCAGGTATTAGACATAGAAGAACTGTACACTTCAATATCTTACAGATTGGGGCTCATATTACATATCATATTTGGTAGCATGCAGATGTGTACCACAAGGCAGATTGGCATACATATGCATATGTGATAATTCCTACACAATGCCAGATTTCTTTTCTGAAAGTGTACTTTTTGAAGTATATCCATTCAAATGACATAAACATTTTCTCTCTCCCAGATGAGAAACATGACCATATTTTTGAGAAACTGAAGGTTTCTTTGTATCTGTCTATTTCTTGCCAAATCTATTGACAATCTGGATACTCAAATTATCAGAAATTTAGATCATGACTTGACTTCAGAATGAGAATACAGGTGTCATATAGAAAAGGCGTGGGAAAGTACAAGCAGCAAAAATACTAAAAATATAATTGTCGTATCACTAGTGGTTTGTTTGTATTGTAAATAAGCATATCCATAGGTATATTGCAGCATAAACTAAATAATGTTTTTCCTTCTCTTGTTCTTTTCCAGTGTGCTATCAAGTTAAAGATACCTGGTAGAAAAAAAGCCAAAAATAATGAGAGAAGTTTAACAGCAGAAAAAAAACACAGTGATAAAAATTTAACAACCATAAAGAAGTTAGAGCTGTTTTAGAAAGGCACTTTTTTTCTTTATCCTGAATTTTCAATCAAAACAAGAGAGTGTCAGAGTAATGAATGCCAAGCAAGTGAGTTATAGTTGTCCATGCTTCATTTTCACATTATTTAGGAAGTCACTTTGACATATTTAACCAACAAAATTGCTTAACAAAAATAGAAACCTGTGTTGTCCTAAGCCACAGATAAATGAATAGGCTGTATAAATAATTACAGACATTCTCTTCCTTTGTTATTAACATTTCTTCAGAATTGCTAGTTTGTCATTCCTACCTTTTATCTCCCTCTTTGTGTATTTGCATGTGCAGTATTATTTCCACATCAAATCATAAAATTATAGAATGGTTTGCTTGGAAGGGGACTCTGAATATGATCTAGTTCCAACCCCACTGCTGTGGGCAGGGACACCTTCAATTAGATCACGTTTCTCAGAGCCCCATCCACCTAGCCCTTGTACACCTCCATGGATGGGGCAGCCCCAGTTCCCCTGGGCATTCTGATCCAGTGCCCCACCACCCTCACAGTAAAGAATTTCTTCCTAATATCTAATCTAAACTTACTCTCTTTTCATTTAAACACATGCACCTGTCACTAAATGCCTTTGCAAGTAGTCTTGCCCCATCTTTCCTGTAAATTCCCTTCAGGTACTGGAAGGGAGCAGTTAGGTCATCCTAAAGCTTTTTCTTTTCCAGGCTCAACAATTCCAATTCTCTTAGGTTTTCCTCATAGGAGAGGTGCTCCATCCCTCTGATCAACTTTGTGTCCCTCTCTAGACTCTCTCTAACAGTTTAATTTCCTTCCTGCTCTGGGGACCCCAGAGCTGGGTGGAGTACTTGAGGTGTTTTCTAGCATTATATAACACTGTTTCATCTAATTCCATCTAATTTTATTTCCCTATTTTTCATTAATTTTTTTTTCTTAAAATCTGTGCCTTAAGACTGTATATAATATTATCTCTTTTATTGCTGGTAAACTCCTGAAAGGTGATCTAATGATATATGAAACAAGACAATGAGAACACACTTTGTTTTAAATGATATTATGTGATACAGCTTTTGGTTTTTTGTCAATATTATGTGTCAAAATCTCCAATGACATGTGACTTCTGAGAGAAACTTCTCTTTCAAGACTAACAGCATAAAAATATGTGAGAGAGCCGTAACGGGTGCAATTAATTGAGCAGATTGTCGGCTTTCTTAATTCTTTAGTACATCAGTCATTTCAGGTATTTGAGCCTAAAGTGGTGATAGTTGATTTTAAGCTACCATAAGAACAAGCTGAGAAGAATTCTAACTTCCTTCTGTCTCTGTTTAACAGCTGATACAAATACTAACAATTCTTTGAGTGTGATAATCCAGACGATTCTTTATCTGTTGCCTGGTATATCCATCAAATCCATATCTCTCCAGGTTACAGACAGGGATTCATGCAGGACAGTGCCAAATGACAGTACAAGTCTGTGTAAATGAGGCCAGTTGCTCACCAATAACATAATCACATCATAGAAGGTCATCAAACTTGGGAATGATTTGCCCTTAGTGAAGCCATGTTGGATGTCACCAATCACCTCCTTATTTTCCATCTGCCTTAGCATAGTTTTCAGTAGGATCTGCTCCATGGTCTTCTGGACCCAGACTGACCAGCCTGTAGTTCCATGGGGGTTTTCCTTTTACAAATGGTCGTTACATTTTGCTTTTTCCAGTCAGTAAGAGCTTCACTGTACTGCCATGACTTCTCAAATATGATGGATAGTGCTTTAGCCCTTAGGACCCACAGATGTATCTCATCAAGTCCCATGGACTTGTGCACCTTGACATTCCTCAGAAGTTCTCAAACTTCTGAGTTTGAGAATAGAAATAGAGTTTGAGAATAGAAATAGAAACAAGAATAGAAATAGAAGCCCTGCAGTGGACTTCTATTCATTTTCCCAGTCCCCATCTTTGCCTTTTGTAACTCAGAGTGACAGGAGCATTTGCTGGTGAAGACTGAGGTATAAAAGTCACTGAGTGCTTCAGCCTTCTCCATGTCCAGGTAATAAGGTCTCCTGTTTCTTTCTGTAGAGACCCACATTTTCCTTGTGTTCTGTTAATCACTGATGTACCTACAGAAGTTTTTCTTGTTGCCCTTGATGGCCCTGGACAGGTTTCATTTTATCAGGGCTTTAGCTTTCCTAATGTGATCCTCAGCTGCTCAGACAATTTTTCTGTATTCCACCCAGGCTGTTGTCCTCGGTACCATCCCTTGTAGACTTATTTTTGTGTTTGAATTTGTCCAGAAACTTCTTGTTCATCCATGCAGGTTTCCTGGCATTTTTGCCTGATTTCCTCTTTGTTGGAATGCATCACTCCTGAGCTTTGGAGCAGGTGATCCTTGAATATCAACCAGTTTTCTGGTTTACTTCTTCCCTCCAGGTGTTTATCCCACAGTATTCTACCAAACAGATCCCTGAAGAAGTCAAAGTCTGCTCTCCTGAAACACAGGATAGTGAGCTTAGTGTGCACCCTCCTTGCTGCCCAGAGGATTTTGAACTCCACCATTTCATGGTCACTGCAGCCCAGGCAGCCAAATACCTGTGCAAAAAAATCAAAGCTGAAGAGAACTGCTGAGTAAATAATGGATTTTTCAGTTCACTGGAGGGTTTCAAAAGAGCAACAGAATCTTTTTAGAGGAAGTTTTTTCTCTAAACTTAGAGTGAAAGAGAAAATAAAGGAAAAATCAATTAAGCAAACCCAATTGTTATATATAAAACTGTTTTCTCTAGATTCTGAATTCTTAGAATGAAAAGTGACCTCAAATCAAATTATTTTTTGCATAATATAAAAATAATCTCTGTCTTCAATATTTTGATGGAGAGAAGGGAATACAGTTTTGAAAAATAAATGGGACACAATGTATGTCTAAAGATGTATATACACATACAAGAAACATCACTTAAAGACTTTTCAGAATGATACCAAATCAAGTGTGATAGGTGATAATTAAGAAATGACGTGGTTTAGCTTGGCATAAGTTTCATGAAAAATTAATTACTCCATTATCTGAATATGCTTCCTATGTTAAAATATGCAAAAAAATCCATAGTCATATATTAAATAAATGTTACATCCATTTGAACCCATTTTATTCTAGGGGTCTGACATACAATCCAGACAGTAAAATAGTTTTCCAGTGACTGAACTTCTAATTAGGATTTGTGGGTTTGGTTATTAACCACCTCCCATTCCTCTTTGCAACCAGATTCTTCGTTGCAACATCTGTAGTACTGATTCAGAAATTACTTGTTTTATTTTTATGTGTTTAAACTTGTTCATTCTTTCTCAAAGCTGTAGCTTAACTCCTAACAGTGATAAGTAATATCTTGAGCCTTTCTATTGTGAGGTCCTCACAAAACCAATTGAGAGAAGGGAAACTTGACAGTTCAAGTAGGAACAGAGAACAAAGAATTCTCAAGCTAATTTAGCTGTAGCTCTACTTTCACTGTCTTTCATTTAGTTCTAATGGGATTGATCCATTTTGATGAGTCTACAATCAACCCCAACTCAAGAAAACTGAAGATCATGGGCTTGAATAATATTACAACACCAATAAATTCTTACTGATTTTCAATTTGCAAGAAGAGATACAAAAAGCATAAAAATTCAAATTTCTTAATTAAAAAGTTTATAAAATAAATTTTAAATTCATGTTATCTAAATTAATGATTATAGTTTACATTTTATTTTGAAGAAAAAGAAATTCTGAAAAGTATGTTAGATTTCACGAAGTAATGTTGTGCGTTTTCTTATATTCATTTATTTTTCATGTCATGTTCTTCTGTTGTAGCCAAGTTGCAACCTGGGAAGCGTTTATCTGAATCCTTTGACTTCACCCACTGTCCAGAGTTGACTCGCTATTGTCTATTAATGGAAAAAAAGAAATATAGTGAAAGGTAACTCTAATAATGTTTTCTTTAAGAATTCAGGCTCATTGACATGAGACTATTGTTCTGTTTCCCATGAGGAAGATTTACTAACATTGCTATATGTTGAAGTTCTTTTGGTTTAATTATGATTAATTTTTTTCCCCTTAAAACCCATGACATCACCTTATCTCTCATGACCATGCTTTTAAAATTTCACTGATGCCAGTTTGAAGATGACTTACCAGAACCTGGAGAGGAGCTCATTAATGTCATAATATGCCTCTATGCCCTGAGGTTTTTCTATAGTCTATTTGATCACCTTTAACTTCTTATATAATTTATCATTCTGAATTCCAAAAGCAAACCTTACTGTAAGGTCACAAGAGACCTTTTGTGCAGTAACTAAGCAGGGTTTCTAAAAAAAATAAAGGAGTTAATCGCCATGTGAATCCACCCATACTAAACTCCCCTGAGCTTCAAGATCTAATATGTTCCCTTAAAACTATTGGACCTTTCCACAAAACTCCAAAACAACTAAAGCTCTACCTTCTCAAGAACCTGTGCATGAGAAAAACAGAAAATATGCTGTATTAGGGAGAGTTACCTTCCTCCTTAACTCATTCTTGTGATTACCTCTGAAAAATGCTGCCAGGACCATGAAACCCCTCTGGATATGTTTATAAGGGGGATCAGTTTGCAGCATATTTATGCAGTATGCAGCATGTTTTGTTGATACGATTATGCCTATTCATTTGTCTCATGGGTCCTATTAACAGAGGATGTTACAAAGAAGCCAGCCAAAATAAGTGATATATTAGTTCCTCACTAACCTTGAGGTTAAATTCTAAGAGATGCTGGCATTTAACTCAATAACTAATAACAAGGGCTTCTCTTTCATTTTTGCAGCTTCTGGAAAAACAAAACAGATTGGAGGAAAAGAAGAGATGAGCAATAAAATATCTACTGAACTGTAAAAAACTTAGTCAATTTATCACCCATCACTTCACAAATGGATATTTTCTGTGCTTGCACTAAACTTCTAAAAAAATACTTTTCCAAAAGCCTTGATTCTTTTACGTGTTTACTGGTATGAAATACACCTGGCTTTGATTTAGTTGGTATGTTTTCTTAGTTGTTCAGATATATTTCCCATTCTGCAAGTGCTAAGGAAGAAGGGAAGGCATTCACATAGAGGGTTTTTTTTTAAAAAATGAAAGTGTGTTTCAATAACAAAAGTTTAATTTCTCATTCACTCCAAGAAATAAAATAAAGAGAATTTCACAGGCACAACTAAACTCCCCTGAGCACAAATTCTCCTAAGTTGTGTTCATGATTTTGCCCACTGGAATTTGATTTCAGTTATTTCTTTTGTTTTGTTATCTGCATTCCTGAAGTATTCGAAGTTATGGATGTCACAAGGGTAATTTACCTAATGAAACAGAAAGATGAATATTTATTCATCCAAAACAACATTACTGGTGAGGAAAAAAAAAAGGCAAACAAAATAAAATAAAATAAAATTAAAAAGCCCAAAAACCTCCTCCTCCCCAAAAAAACCCAACAAAAAGCCCAAAATAACAACAAATGACCCAATCCATCCTAAAACTTTTTTAGAGAAATTCAGTTTTTGTCATGCAGGATAGATTCCTTGAGACCTCCAGTTTCTAGGTCCTGGTAGATGAAAAAGGTGTTCCAATTCTTGATCATCTTTCTTTATATAGCTCTTCCTTATGAGAAACAAGAGACAGCTATTTGGAAAGCAATCAATCTCTTTTAAATGAAAGAATTCAATTTAGAAATTAAATCCTACAGGTGCATATTTACATGAAGTATCAGCCTAGTACTTCAAGGACTAGATCAGGAAAGGTCTTTTGCTTCAGAACTTTCAGAGGAAGATTAGGGAATAGTAAAAAGAGCAGGTGAATTTATTGCCAGACTGTCAGAATCCTTCTTGCATTTTTCAGAAAAGAAAGAATGCCTATCACAGATCTCCCAACACTGAAGTTGATTTCATTAGCCTGGTCAGCTGCCTCTTAGCACTTTGGAGTACAATGGCCTTGTGAAAGGAATGAGTAAAGAAAGGAAAAGACATGGTAGTATCAGACATTTCCTTTATTGGAAAACTAGAGTACTTGTACACTACTGCAAAAAATTCAAATCAGCAGCAATTGACAGGTCTGACTCTGATTTTCTCTCAAGAGGTTTAATCTAAAACTCTATATTAAGTTATCTTCTACATGTTTAATTTCTTCCTCTTTAGCACCAAGCCACCAATCACAATCACTATCTCAAGTCTGAATTTCAGGGGATGTTGGTATCCCTTTTTTTATTACAAGGATCTCATGGTTTGTTTAAACAGTTTTTTTCTCGTCTTTCTTTTTCAACTCTGTTCTTCTGTCTGACATTTTTAGTGATATATCAGCTCCTCTCATTCTTTGTAATTCAAATATCTTCTTCCATTTGTCTGTGTTGGTTTCATAAAAGAATTCAAGAACCCACCTGGTATAACTAGGAGAATGCAGCATCATCTTTCTCAATTCCATAACAGAATAAACCATGTAAATTTTTTACTGATTTTGAACATTTTTTTTTATTATGGCATGCTTTTTGATTTCAGTTTCCATTTAAATCTCTGTCATGGACTATGATGGTAGTTATTTTAGATATGCTTTTTCCAACTTGCTTGGTAGGTTTAATTAGCCAGACGCCGATTATTTCCTCACCAATTTTACATTTTGATTTTGCTGTTTTTAAGTGCAGACTCCTAACAACTGATGTAAAATTATGTAAACATTGACTTGGATTATTGACATGACTTGAACCCTTATTCTACTGTTAATGAATTTGGAATGAGTGCTGCATAATTTAATGGTATGTGTCCCACAAACACAGGGTATGGGTCGGTGTCTGCTTTTCAGAAACACCTGGAATACTATTGATGATATACACTCATGAGAGAGATGCTCATCACTAACCTTTTTTTCCATAACAGTATTTTTCCTTTCCCTCCTTTTTGTCTATCAATTACAAGACTAGACAGACTTCTTGTACAGAGTCTTTGACTGTAGCCTGGCTTAATCAGGTCTTTCACCAGTTCTTGGATGACTCATTCAATTTGTTCAATCTGATGCACTGATTTCTCAGTCTTCAGTCGCACTCAGAGAAGTGTTGTTTAATCTGTTTACTGCCTATATTGGTGATCTATGACATTTTCCTTTTTTTCAAATTTTCTTCCATTTTACATAGCATCTATTCTGTTCTAACTTTGGAGTGGAAAAGGCAGCCATTGGGGAGGGCAGTGAGCTGTTCCTTCTTCAGTGTCACTATACCTAAGACCTGATAAAACAAGGATAGTCTTTGTTGTGTTCTACCTACTTCAAAATATTCTGTAAAGAGTAAGAGTGCTTATTCTTTATTTTGCCATGGCATGAGGCCTCCCAGTTCTGGAGACACTTCTCAAATATTAGAAATAATGCAAATTCAGAAAGAGAAAACACCTCCATCCATTTCCCTTTTGACAACAGGCATTAGACTATGTTGTCATTAAAATATAAGAAAAAGACATCACATTATTTAATGCAATGTTCTTCTGCACATGAATACAATATTAAAAAAACTGTGAATGGTTTTTTTCAAAGATACAGAAAACTGTTAAATATTTTATCATCAAAAGGCATGAAAAGTATCCTGATCCACTAGAGAGGAATGCTGGAGTTCCTCTGCCTGATTCAAGTAAATTACCTATTTTAGACCACTCTCTTTCAAATACTCCAGTATCTGTAAACTTGACCTATCAAACAGTGGGGGAGAAATGGTTTTTTTTTACCCTAACCAAAAAACTTGGTGGAAAAAAAACCAACAAAACAACGACCCATCAAATTTGTTGAAATAAAATATCTACATACTATGTTTCACTTTACAAATATGCTTAAAAATTCTTATAAAAAAATTAGTTTAAATATAAGACAGACCCAGTTAAATGAGTGTGTTTCAAGCACATTGAAACTGCTTTGAAACTGTGTTTAAAAACACGTCAGATGGTTTTTAAGATATCAAATTCCCAGTTAACTATGCTGTATTTATGCCAGCAAGTACACGGAACTGATTCAAACAAACAAACAAACAGAGTGAAAACCAAGTTTTAATGGATGTGTAATTTGCTTTATTGTAATATCTTGGAGGGAGCCCCTGGTGGTCTAGTGGTTAAGGATACGGCACTGTAACTGCCGAGGCCCGGGTTCGATTCCCGGTCGGGGAAACTCCCCGGGCAGGCGGAGCCCGTCAGCCCTGTAAGGCAATCCACCTACGTCCTGAGGACCTCGCTGCCACTGTCCAAGCTCGCTTGGCCCCGGCAGATGAACCTCAGGATTAAAGGGTGGGCTCAGTTCTGCGCACACTGTGTCCCACCTAAAAAAATAAATCCAACGCGCAGGCTGGAAGGCGTACAAAGACCTTCCCCAGATCTTCGTTCGCGAAGTCTGGCCATTACTTACTTACTTCCCNTTTAAAAACACGTCAGAAGGTTTTTAAGATATCAAATTCCCAGTTAACTATGCTGTATTTATGCCAGCAAGTACACGGAACTGATTCAAACAAACAAACAAACAGAGTGAAAACCAAGTTTGAATGGATGTGTAATTTGCTTTATTGTAATATCTTGGAAGGGAAACATTTTCATTGTGACAGAAAAGAATATTCCTTTACTCATATTTGTCTGTGTTAATGGTTATTTCCTTATGCTTTTCTATATCAACTAGTATTTAAGTGGACCTTACACTAGTGTGAATAATTTTTCTGTTTTTGTCCTCCCTTTCAGTCCTTTGCTCTATTTCTTATTATTTTATTCTTATTATTAATTCTTATTTTGAGTCTTGACTGCCCACCCTTGTAATGTTTTCTGCACACTCAGTGTTGTCAGAATCTGATAAATTGGTGGTTTTATTTAGAACATATTCTATACCTGCTCAATCCCTAATCCATCTGCTTACGACAGCTGTTTTTGACAGCTCTGTTGCACTAGTGTTTTTGTCGATATTATTTAACTATACTGTTGACTGAACTGTTTCTCTGCTTCACAACTTTAGTTATTTTATAACTGCTTTAAGAATTTTTTCATAACCTAAAATTGTCATGCCTAAAACATACAGTTTAAAGAGGAACATGTTATTTATTTTCTAAAACAAAAGTCAATATATTTATATTAATTGACACTGGTGTCCCAAAATGTGACACCAATCAACATTAAACCAGAACTCAGATTTCAAGGAGGATAAAACAGAATAAACTCCTTGTCATTGCAGTGAGGTTTTAACCATATTAACCGGGATTTTTTTTATCTAGTGCAGAGTGTAATTCTTTCAATCTTTGAGCAAGACTTCAATTTGAATTCAGGCTCAGATCTTTCTGTTGTTCTCAGAATCATATAAAATCTGTGGAATTGTGTAAGAGAGAATAGCAGGTATAAATATAGGACTCATGGCTGCAGACTGACAACAAACTGGATAAGGCTGCCAAACTTCTAAGGGACTGATGTATTTCAGTTAGGGTTCCCTGGTAAAAATATTTCAAGTGGCAGGAGGACCTCATAGGATTGAACCATTCTGTTCCAACCTGTTTCCAGATATGTAAGGAGGAGCTACAGAAGGATGGGGTGAAATTACTGGTAAGTATCAACTGTTTAATTGTTTCCAAATCCCTCTACATTGTAACATATTTGTAAATTCTACAGGGGTTTTTTTAAGCCTTGAAATTTAAAATATATTAGTCTACTAGAAACTAATACAATATCTTTAGAGCTAAATGCAAACCTTTCATTTACTCTTGAACAAAAGCATGGTACACTTTCTTGCTTCTGAATTTTTATTTTTTACTAAATTGAATAATTGAGATTGTTCTGCTTTAGTAGAATGTGTTTTCTAATCTGCAATTCAGACTAGTAAATTATTTTTGCACAACCAGAAATACTGACTTTAATCTTGTCTACCTATCTTTGATTGCCCTCCAAAGATTTTAACCTCAATGTCACACCTGGGAAAATAACTTTTCCAATTTTATTCATCCACTGAGTAGTTTTTCCATAACTATTACAGAGACTGGTTTGAAGTTTTTCTCTAATCTTGTGACATAAGATGTCTGGATCACTTCCATTTTCTCCCTTGATGATCTTGGTTACACATTAAGTTTGCTGTAAAAATCAACTGATTAGTTTGATGCATGGAAATATTTCCTTTCTCACTTTTCATTGCATTTGAAAAAGCTTTTTAAAAAAGCTTTGAGTTTCCTTTTGAATTGTGGTAGGGTTTTGTGTTACTTTGTTTTGTTGAAGGAACCACACACTTTTTCATTGAGACTGATTTATTCTCTAGAAGACAAAAGTTTTGAACTACTCACACTTTATGTTATTGCATTTGTAAAAGGACAGACAGTCATGGGGAAACTGGAGGACTGTCAGAACCTATTTAGAACACACATGAAAGACAGATTTTAAAAATTTGAGAAATAATTAGAAAGTATATCCACATTTTGAAGATTTATATTTGGGCAGTAATATTGTTTACAATCACCCTGTACTAGAAATAGTCCATATGAGAAAGAACATAAATGTAGCAGGAACATGAAGATATAGTAGCAGAGTTTTTAAATGCAGAAGAAGATGTTGCAACATTAATCACTCTAAATTTCAGCTTTAAAAACCTTGATTATGTCATCAGCCTGCTATTTATTAATGTCATGTCTCATAACACAGAATTTTCTCATGCCATATAGATCTACAGGACTTTCACATTTGGTGTTCAAAATTTCTCACTGTTTGTTTCCATTTCAGTTTTCAAATTGTATTGTATATGGACTACAGTTTTTTTGCTGTTTTTTTCCTCTTAGTCTCTATTGTTTTAAATATTATTTTTTTCTGTTTAATTAAATACTAATTTTGAATCTTTTTTTTTATTCTGGATAAAAATGTTATTTTATTCTCTGGATAGTTGTTTTTCTCAGTAAAGTTCCACAAATTTTTTAAATATTTTCAGCCCTTGTGAGTTCTGGTTTTTTAGGTTTTATTATGTGCTGATAATTTAGAACATAGTTTGCAAAATTTGCACATTTGCACAATTCCATATTTGTACATGACTTTCATATAGAATTGATCTATTTCAAGTATCAAACCCTCTTGATTTGACCCTTAAGTTACAAAGAAATAAAAAATTTTGTTACTGCAATGGTAATTCCTTTTTTGTCTCTGTCTATTGTGATCTTTTTCTCAATTCCTTAATCATTCACTTCTAATGGTTTTAGGAGCAATTATTTTATTGTAACTATCTAACAGACCAGTTTTCCTTTTGTCATCTGTTTCTGTTTCAAAAGTAGTGGATTTCCTCAGTTGCCGAGCTTGCAATTAAACTAAAAATCCTATGTGTCAACACATTATATTTATAATGGTAAACAAACTTAGTCATGAATTCAAACAAAAGAAAAATTACTTTTTAAAATTTTTTTTAATGAATATCATAATCCATACTATTCAGGGATCATATACAAAATAAACATACAGTATTTGAATTGTTGTGTCAGTTTGAATTTTTTTCATGCTGTTGTATATTTCAGATTTATAGTGGCTGCACCACCGTCCTGATGGGACACCATTAATTTCTAGTGCAAGACTTCTAGTAGATTTCAAATCCTAACCTCAGATATCTGCCACTGACTTCTCAGCAGCCAAGTCTGCAAGATGGGCAAAAAATGTAGAAGGGTCTTTCTCATCTCTTCCTTGCTTGCTCAAGTATCTTTGCCCTCCTCTAGCTATAGAAGTGCACAAATATCCCACTTTATTTTCAGAGAGATAGAAACAGTTGAAGGTCCAGACTGCCTGTCGTTTTAGATGGGGCATGTAAAGCCACTCAAGAAGGCAAATATATTCACAAGCATAAAACCCGTGAGTTGAGAACCCAATCATAGGTCAGAGAAGGAAGAATTTGGCAAACACAAGATAGAAGAGAGAAGTCTTCTGAAGAGAAGTCAGAGAAGTCTCTGGATAGAGAGAAGTCATGCTGGGAATGACTTTAGGGCTGTGAATTACAATACCAAATACTGTAGAGTCGAGTGAGTTCATGAAATAAAGTCTAACAACTTTCATTTAGAGAAACAGTGGGGCACTTGTGAGATCATAGTCTAGGAAGAGAGATTCATGGTGGGAAGATATATGAGATTCATAATCTCAGAGGTAGTAGCTGAAGCTATGGAAGCATTTAGTCGATTAAAAAAAAAAAAGGATTTAGTTCAGCTTTGCTTTGCAGTTTAAAAAATGATTAGCCATTTAGTGACTCAGGATTCCCAGTTCTCATTACAAATAATGTGTCAAACAAAAGTGGCAAGAATTGCATCCTGATGAGCTGTTTCACAAACACAGAATTACAGAACTTCACAAAGATGTTAAATTCTTTCAAAGCTATTTTTTCTCATTACGTGCCTAATGTAACCAATATTTACTTATAATATTCAGTGATAAACTTGTTCAGTGTTACCTATGCTGGCTCATGATTTTTTCTGCATGTATATAACAGAACACAAAATAAAGTGTAAAGATTGTCTTAAAAAGTTATTGAATTTAGTCTTCCTTATATTTTTAATATTAATTACCACAATAACTTCTTACTTTTTCTGACTTTCCTAACAGCATATTTTGTACAGAAACATAAGTATAAAAAACTAACCCTGGGAGTAATACAACAATAGAAAGTGTTCATTCTGTTCATTTTATTTTTAAAAAATAATATTCTAAAAGTATTTAGGAAACTAGAAATCAAAAAAAGCATCTGAAACCATACTGGAAGAAATTATTTTGGCTGTACTCGATAGAATACTATTTGTCTTTCAAATAGTTTACCCAAGGTTTGGAAGAACAAATAGTTCAGCTTAAAGATAAGTAAAATAAAGGCAAATTGGCTTCTTATGTGCTCTACACCAATACAAAAAGATTATAATGGAAATAAAATTATATTTATTTGATGGTGTGTTTTTAGACTCTGCTTTAATTATCTATATTAACTAAGGTTATAGGACTAGACACTCGGCTTGTGTGTATGCATATATTTATATGTGAATGTGAATATGTTAATGAATCTTAAGACTCTCACTTTCACAAACAAAACTCAAATGATTGTCTCATAGTTGTACCTGTCTTAATTTCTGACTTTGAACTACGTTACTGATCCTAATGAAACTGGAAGTCCAGTTTGCCATTACAATTTACAGTCTTATTGTGCCATACAAACGTATGCTTTGCATGCAATTATTAGATAGCAGATTTGCTCGGTCAGAATATCTTCATAGTTTAGAATTTGTTGTGTAATGTATCAGTAACATCAAAGACACTTAATTTGATAGATCATTGTTATTTATGACAACCTACGCCTTCATTTGGGATCTTAGTTGATACATAACTTACTGTTGAATGGACAGGCCATGGGAATAAAATGTTTTCAATCAATTTAACTAGTAATAAAATATAATTCCACTGAAAGCTGTGCTCATGAAGAGTTTGACTGTATTTGACTATAACTCCATTATTTTAGGAGATGTACAGATAACAAAGTCACTGTCAGAAGGAAATCATACAGACTGTATTCTAAATCTTGTATGTTTGCATAAAAATTACATGAGTAAGTATTAATTGCTACAGACTTATGCAGATCTTATGTTGTTAGACTATGCATATCTCTGTGAATGTCCTTCTCCAGTACTTTGCCAAGGCAATTATTTATTGAAGTCAAATGATGTTACTGTGTATGGGATTTCAAAGATTCAGAGATAAAACTTTTGTGCTGTGTTCAGTAACTGCATGTTAGCTTAATTTTTCTGGTACTTTTGTGATCAAATATAAGCTGAAGGCTTTCTGCTTGTCACTGCAAAACTTAAATAACATTGTTCACTTGGGGAATCTTTGAGATTATAATCAGCTTAATAGAAGCTTTTCAAGGCAATATGTTAAATCACTCTCACAAAACAGAACTGATGTTCAGTTCATTTGAGACGTTATGTTTCAAGCTAAAATACATTACTGAGTACTGTGTTTCTTTGTTATTTGAGGACATAGATATGCTAACATCTATAGATCATAATTAATTCTCAATTTCTGGTGTAAACAGACACTCTGACAAATAAGATTAGTGGTGGAATTGAGACATGACCAATTAACATACTGCACATGCAGAAAGAGGCAGCTAATTTGCAATTAATTGTGTCACACATTCTTGTATTGTTCTATTCTCAAGACATAGGAAATGTCTAGCTCCAATCAGCCAGTGTCAGGAAGTGGAACTACCAACCCTTATAATCAGTAATACTGCAATTTTGAGACTGACATTTTTTCAGTCTCAAATCATGATGTTCATCTATCTGACCACTGAGTCACTAGTTCATGGGGAAGGGAAACAAGGTTAAATGCAGACGCAGAGTATAACCATTAGCTTTAGACTCTGGAGATTTTTATGTTGATCTGTTTCCTTACCTGAGTAGGAAGGAAGAACTTTTACTAAGCTCCCCTCCGTATCCTTAGAGACACATCTTTTTAACGACAATTGTAACAGTGTAATGCTAGAAGTTAAGATCAATATTTTCTAAAATTGCCTCTATCAATAAATTGTACTGCATACCCTTTTTATATCATTTTAGATGATTCCCTTTATATGGCTGGAAACTACTTTCACATTTAGTTGCACTGTTTTCCACACAACATACTGTTTTATTCACTTCATGCTCATTTCACTCACGCTGGAGTAAACTAAATAGCTCTGAACTAGGATTAGAGTAAGGACCTACATTTACTATGTTTTTCATGTGATAACGCAAATACAGGCATTTTTTTCTATATAATCTAGAACAATTGAAAAAAAAAGTTCAGTGGTTTATGACGAAAATTCCTTGTATAAGACAATAAAATATAAAAGTATCAATATATGATGTACAGTGAATACTGATATGAAATTTTGGTGCAAATAAGTCTTGGTAAAAGTACTGGCAAGTTTTGGATGCAAAATAATTGACCTACTGTTTCAGCAGAGGCATTTTTATTCCTTTCTTGTGCACTAGACTTTAAAAAAAAGACATCCTAAAAAAATATCTAGGTCATATAAATACAATAAAAAAGAAAGCGTTATCTGTACTGGATGTATTTCTGTACATATTTCTTTAAAATATATTAAAAAGAATCTGGTACCCTTTAAAACATGCACAGATTTCATTTGGAAAACCAAATGAATTTCTTATTATAGTCTATTTACCTCCTTTTAAGAACAAATATCTTGTAAAAAGAATCTCTGTGTCTCTTACTCTAGACTTTATTCCATCATTCCATTTCTGTCAAAGGCAAAAGCAGAAGACTGAGTGAAAATTATTTCTCTACATATATATACTTATGGACTAGAATGTGCCCTTTATTTTCAAACTAGAGAGGAAAATTTTCCATAATAATAGGGGAAAGCTTATCAAAGCTGTACAAAAGGAAATGTTTTGTCTTCACTTATGATAATTCCTCATATTTTTGCACTATAACAATGGAACACATTTTCATGCAATGACATCAGCAGTCATTTATTAAATAGAAGTAAATGTTATTTATTTATTTATTTGTTTATTTTAACTGGGTTGAAAGAAAAAGGGAGTATGTTTACTCTTACTGTGTTAGTAACCAGTAGATTATATTACAGAATGAATTATGTTCAATGAGATTAGTCAATATTTAAAATAGATGGAAAATGCATATTTCAGAAAAGTTACAATCCATGTGCAATAATATCACCTGTGAAACAGTAATCTCAGTCCTCAAAAGAAGACCAACACTACTCCAGCAATGGACCTTAAGTGATTCTTAAGAAAACAAAGTGTTAACCCAAATGAGCACTCTGATATTTGGTGATGTACAAGTATACCACAGTTTTTTATTTGCTGTGGAGTATTAGAAAAAATCAAAACATGTAGAAATTACTCATGCTTGCTGGATGTAAGAGATATAAACCAGGTGATTAACTGAGAACTGTTTAATGATTATCTAATCATCTCTGATTAGACTGTGACAAAGAGAATGCATGTATTATTTGTATATGACTCTATATTCTAAAAATATGATGACTATATGGTTGGAGTCTATGAATAGCTTCTAAATGAAATCTATGCTCTGTGATATTGACATAACTCTCTCTATATAAATATTGAATACTCTTAAGCTGTTTATCAATGTATTTTTAAGATGTGTTTTCTAAGTGACAATACTGTTAGTCTGGAACACGTGCCTGAGAAAAACCTCGTGATTTTATTTATTTTGGTTTAATCTCACTCAAATGTCTAGGAAGTCAAGTACTTTTTCCTTTGGTTCTGTCCATTCCCTGTGATTGTTATAAATTGAAAATGAAACACTGAATATTCTTATAAACTTATAAAATGATCAAAAGTGACAGATAAATGAGCTGTCAGATTTCATTTTCAAGGTTATTTGAAATTTACAACCCGTCTCATTCACCTGAATCCAGCCAGTTGTTAAGAAAATAGAACTCTTCTTTGAAATATTCTCTTCTTGAATAAGATGCTTTTCAAGGGTGGAGATACTGGTATTTTCATGGATAAATTTAAATATATCTTTTTTGCTGATGCTTTTACTTAGAGTTTGACTTTTATTATTGTCCGCTTTAGTGAGGTATCAGGCAGCGATTAATCCAAGTAGGACAACAACAGATATTTGATGCGGATTTTAAAATTATGGGTAAGACATTAGGAGCACTCCTATTTGCTCCTTGCATATCCACTACTGGAAAATGTCCTTGTAGCACACACACACATGAAACAGAGAATGAGATTACACGGAGAGATAGGTAAGAACAGATCTAGTGTGAAGATATAGGAAAATAGGACATGACTGCAGTGATCAGGTGCAGGGCTCAGCCATACATACATATTGACAATCCGTATTTTACAAGTGACCTTCCCCCTTTACATTCTATGCCGTCTATCCCCATTTTGTTTCTCCCTGCTTAACTTTTCCACAGCTCATTCCCCCAGGGGCTGGATAGTTCTGTCGATTCCTGCACCCCTTGAAGTTCAGAGTATCCCCTAGTTTATTATATTCTTATCAACCGCAAAGTCTAGGTTGGACTTCCTGGTGTTAGCATCCGTATTTTCTTGATAGCCCATCAATTAGTGTGAATGGCAACCTTTGTTTCTTGTCATTGTCTCTATATTTACTTTGTCAAAATATACATATATTGTTTCTTGTTTCTCTCTTCTTTTCTGAATTTCCTAATTGACCAGCTCCTGATCAGATAACCTCTCACAGCCTCATGAATTAGTGTGACTGAGCAGGTTTCACTCTCATCACTTACTGTCTGTTCCCCAGCTTTGTGTTCCTGTATGTTCTTGTTTACTACTCTCTACTTTTCTTATTATCCTTTGGTGCATTGAAAAAGGTACTTTAACCTTAAAGCAGACAGTTTCCCTCCAGTTATCCTTACACATATTATATAGGATTTTCTGGGACTGGATTTTCCACCCATTATGGGGTATATATTCAAAGACTTTACTCTTTTCTGGTAATCAGTGTTTCCTTTTTACAGTGTTTCCTTCAATTCCTTTCCCTCTCTCCCTCCCCCCCATCTATTAAATACAAAATTGTTAGAACTTGTTTAAAAAATAATGACCTCTCCCAGTTCAGTATTTTGGCTGTCTCATCCATCTCTATCTCCATAACTTGTCTACTTTTAATAGTACTAGTAATTAAATTATTTAAATTATTCAAATTAAGTTATTGTACTGTAATATTATAGTGCATTATACTGCAGTATTGGATTGTCAGTGTCAGAATTCTTCTGCCCTATAGTGTAGTTTTCTTGTTGTTTGATTCATATTTGCCAATAAAAATAGTGGGATTAAATTTTTTACAGGAAAGGATATGAGGGTGCATGGGTAGGTATTTTGTCTTACGTGGGCTATTGTTTGAAAATAAGTAGTGTGTTGGAAAGATATGCAAACAGGCACCTGGAAATGTGACATATGCAAGAGGGGGGGTTGCCTGTTGCCCTGAGAATGGACTGGCTTCCATTCATTCTCTTCCTTTAAGTTACAGCCTTCTGCCTTGTGGGAAGATGATACTCTTTGTCTTGTCTTCTTTCTGGTGTCTGTTCCTGTTTCTATCACAGGGGAGGCAGAATATCTACAACCATCCATTATTAGTGAAAGGCTCTGGCCCACAGAGGCCTGAATTTTTGTATGTTTTCATGGTAACTCTGTCTGGGTTTACCACATCCATTCTGGCCAGTGCAGAGGAGTTAGTTTTCTGCTGGGTGAATCCCATAGCTAAGCATCATCACTGAGAGGGTGATGACCAGCAGGTCCCATGGCCAGGCAGGGTAGAAGTGCAAGGAGATGAAAACTGGCCTTGCTGTAGCACCTCTGAGGCAGGAATTAGGGGGGCCCTGGAGCTGAAATGGGGCTCTGAGCAGAGTGGGAACAATATCTGAGTGAGGCAACATCAACAAGTTTCATTGATGCAGGGACCCTGGAATGCTATAATTCCTGTATTTCTAACTATAGATCTTTTTTTGAATATATTTTACTGTCTGAAAATTGTATTGGTTAAACTTATTGCACCTAATGATTATCCAAGGTAATGGCCCATGGCACTTGGGGGAGCAGCTGTCAGTCAAAGGCAGCCTGGGAGCACTGCCCATACCACACCCTGGAACCCCTAACCCACCTCAGATTGGCTGACACAGTGGGATCTCTATGCCTTACCCTGCCCCAGAACCCCAGAGTGGCCAATGGCCCAGAAGTCCCAGCTGGGAGGGGTGGCCATATCAGGCCAAAGCACATGGAACAGCAACGTGCTCTCCATCTTTGATTGAGACCTACCACCTAGACACGTGGAAGCTGGACTCTCACAGGACTCCAATGGTAGCTGTCATCTTCTCTTTTTCTCTTTCTTTACTCGTTTTTCTTCTCTTAAACTCTTTTGCTAATATTTTGTGTAACCTGGGACCAAATGTGTTGTATTTTGCTAAGTTGTATGAATCAGCATGTGCTAAGTCAATGCTTTGTAGAATGCTTTGTTCTGGTTATATGTTGCTCTTTAAACTTTTGCCAAGATCTCTTATTTCCCAAATTGAAGCACCTCCTGAGAAAAGATGTGCAGCTTTTTCTCCTATGCACTCTCTCTTGAGGTGTTAAAAGAACCAAAGAGTCTTCTAATATATATGGAAGGCAGATATTGTTGGAACCTTGTATATTTTAAAAATAAAACTCCCTTAGGGAACTCATAGCTCAAGACTTGGGGTCTTACAGGTGGTCCCATGCAGTTGATCACCCCCAGCACAGTGTGGATGGGCAGCACTTTTCAAATGTGCAATTGCTGTGCAGCAGAGTGTGAGGAGGCTCGAGGGGTGGGGGAGCATAGCAGTGCTCTACCCCACCTGTTACCCCACCAATTTCCCACCTGGTTGTTTTGAGCCAGTCAACCATTCTTCTGATCTCCTATATCCAGACAGCAGGGTCAGTGACTATAATTCAATATCTGAATTTTAAACTACATGTTTTCCTCTTCACATTCGTTTGATGTTACTGATAAAAAAAAGAGACATACAACATGCTGAGCAACCTGTTTATATTTATATAACCTGAGATATGCTATAGATAGAACATATCACAGAATCACAGAACATGGCAAGTTGGAAGGGACCCACAAGGATCATCTGACTTTAAATAATAAAATGTCTAAGTGAAGTAAAAGGAATTTTTGTGAGAGCTTTCATTTAATCATGAAATTAAAAAAAAAGAAAAATCATTTTACCGAACTCCTTTTAGTCCCCAATATTTATTGATTTTGATATCAAATGTATATATTTTTCAAAATGTTTTCCAGAACAAAACCAAGTGTATTGTAACTCCAAAAAAAACCCAGTCCTTCAGTGTTATTCTGTATTTTTTACATGATGAACAGAGGGCTAGCAGTGTTACAGCCGGCCAGTATCCTGAGTTTATGCAGCCTAAAGAGCTCACTTGACAATCCAATCAATCACTTAGATCATAAAATTATAAATCATATAGTACTTGCCACATGTAAAATATTTTGAATAATTATTTACTTTTTAGAATAATGTTACATTGCCATTTTACAAAAATAAATAAATACTACTTCACATTCAAGGATTGCACATGTCAGGAAAGGTAGTCTTTTGTTGTTCAGTGACAACAAGGACTTACATTTGGCAGCCTTTTGCTGAGCTTTTTTGTGCTGTTTTCATGTTACATTGTAGAAATGAGGGCAGTTCTAGTGTTTTATCCTTTCGTTTTCCTCTGACCTTCTTGTCCTAAGATTGTAATGCTATTTTTCAGTACTTCCCAAAAATTGTTTCTTAAACTCATTAAATTTAAGTCTATGATGATTTAAGTTTGGCAAGCTGGTTGATTTTCTTTTATGTAGAAAAAAACTTTTCCGATATATTTATAATCTTGAAATAGACAACCCATTAATTATTTATCCCAGAAGAAATTTTCTCATAACCATGAAGACTCAAGGGATTTCATAAGAACTTTTCAATTGAAAGTTCTATGCAAATATAATCTAAAATAGAAACTATCCAGGTATCATCAGAAAAACACGTCTCAGTAGAAGTAAAATATACATTATTTTGTGTTCTCTTTTCTTTTTTTTTCCTCTTTATGTCCCAGTTTGTAGTTGGTGATTCTGACAAGCTGTGATTCTGTGTATTTAAAAAAGCTCCTAGCTTTCAAGATCTTATACAATAGTGGCTTTCTGAAATCTTCCATATTTGTAGATAAATGACAGATTGAAAATTTTGAGCTATCTTATTTAAAATAGTAAACATCATGTAATTAATTGGCAGAAGAAAGAAAATAAGATTTTACTGAATTACTACCTGGGTAAGTAACTTCTATTTTTACAGTGTATACCAATAAAATATATAAACCAAAGTAAACATTATCTTGACTAATAGTATAACAGATAAAGATGACAGTGACAAGGAAGGAAGTTCAAACTATTCAGTTAATCAGTTTTCATATCAGTTCATATCACTTCAATCAGAACTTAAAAAAGTAATTTTAAGTAATTTTATCTCACAATTAATAATTTGACTACATTGTACATTCATTACTATTCTTCCTAGGCTACTGAGAAATGTTTCTATCATGTCACCTGAGAATGTACTTCACACTTCACAGGTCTCATTGTCAACACTTTTTCCTTAATGTCTTTTTTTTAAGTCTTTAAAATTATGACCAGAATATTCCTTCTACATTCTTAAATAATATCTTACATAATTTATATTTTCTTTAATTTTGTGAGGTCTGGAATGCATTAGTTTGATACTTCTTACTTGATCCTACTTATATAAACAATCTGTGATCATATGTCTAATCTCCCTGGAACTATTATCTTCCTTGTAAGTCTTCTACCTTTTATTATACCATCACCTATGAATCATATTCATGCAGTGTCCTTTAAATCTTCCAGAACATAAATGAGCATATTGAATAAGCCTGTGTCTAGAATAAGTTCCCTTTATTCCTCATCAACACATCCTTGCAATACAAAAGCAATAACTTACCATTTTTCATAAGAGTTCCTTTTATTAAAAATTCCTCATAAAGAAATTAAATTCTGATATTCCTTTCCGAGATCTTTCTTCTAAATTTAACTTCATTATATGACTGAAATTTGTACATACTACATGTAAGTTCTCGCTTTATTAATTAATACACAAGTTTTTTAAAAAAGTTGTATTTCAAAAGCTCTTTAATTACAGATATATTAACTTTTCTCAGAGTCCTATTTCCTTTAATCTCTTTGCTCTGTCAATTTTTTTTGGATGTTTATATGATAGATTTTGGTGTAAATTGGCATAAATATTCTGCGTGGAGCCAGTTGAGAAAAAGAATTTTTTCTGATAGACTACTATTAAGATAAATCAATGTCATTGGCTTAATTTTGAATCTGTACTCTGTCTTTTATTTTTGAAAAACAAGTCAAAATATGTTTGCTTTTTTTTTATTCCATTTCATACAGGTATTTACATTATAAACAGATATAACATATCACAGAATCACAGAATCACAGAATCACAGAACATGCCAAGTTAGAAGGGATCCACAAGAATCACCAAGTCCAACTCCTGGCCCTTCACAGGACCATCCCCGAGAGTCACACCATATGCCCAGGAGTATTGTCAAGCACTTCTTGAACTCTCCATATATGCTTTTGTTTCTTCTTTTTAAATTTATTTCTCATTTAATTTTTAGTCCATACTTGATTATTCATTTTAACTGATCAAAATAATTAATTAGTTTTGATTACAAATCCTGCCAAATGTTAATATGAAAGGTAGGCTTAAGAATTCCCCTCAGAATAAGCAATTTTAACAGAATATTTCAATTTTTGATCATTATACTAAATTCTTTTTTCCTTGGGATCCCTGAAGCAATCTTCAACTCTCTGAAGTCTTGTTTTGCTGATCCAGGTTTCCTTTGTCGTTGCAGGCATTTTCTTTTAAATTTGTCATAACTTTTAACCATGTTATAAAATACTCCATCACAATATTTTACCATAATTTAACCTGATAAGGTAATATTCAAATTTATGTGAATAATTGTATTTGATGATCCTCATCTTCAAAAGAAGATTTTCAGATTATTTACTCTTTTTGTAAGAGGGTTTCATTGTCCTCCTCCCCCAAGCTTGCAAATATTCTTTCCCCATGTCAAATACAATTTTTGTAGTGTAAGCACCTCCAGCTACACATTTTTCTCCCTCTTCCTCATTAGATTCATCTTACTTTATAGTCCAACATATCCAGTCTCCTACGTGGCCATTTTTAGTAAATTTCTCAGAAAGAAACTTCCTGTTCAAGAGGAATGTACATTTGAACAAATGCATTTCCCTATCTGCCTTTAACAGAGTCAACCTGCCTTTCAAGATTTCTTGCTTTTTCATTTACACCAAAGAGAAAAAAATATTGTATGTAGAAGTGATGGCTTCTGAGAGCTAGAAACAATGATTTCTGTTCTTATCCTATTCTGGTTTTATTCTGTGACTTTTACAAGTAATTTAAAATACCTTTTCAGTATTTTTGGCCAAAGATAAAGATTTTTTTTCATTCTTAAAGTTCACATTTTGTGTTTTAAATCTTCTTATTTTTCAGGAACTAGTTTCTTCTGTATATAATGTCTACAACTAAATCATAGCATATTCAAAATTAAGATATTTTGCTGTAAATGAAGTCAATAAAATCAGTATCTACAATCAGTCATTAGACTTTTTTCTAACTGTATAACTTCATTTTTGATTGTATAAGTTACATAGTCTGTTTTACTTAGAACATAAAATGACACAGCTGGAAACTTTTCTGTCTAAAATCAGAGGCAACGTCAACACTCATGCAAATAGCATCCCTGAGAGAAGTCACGAGATGAAAATTTTTGCACCATGTCCCATTGTGCAGTCATACTCAAAATATTCAAAATCTGGCAGGATTTTCTCAGAGAAAAGTCAAAAGCAAATCAGTAAATTATAGTGTCAGCATTGCTCGCTTTGCCCAATATTTAACTTCCCCAGGAAAAAAAAAGCTGCAAGTTTTATACAGGAGTATCAATGTTTAATTTTGAATTTTCTTGACTTCAACAAAACACAATTATTTAAAAAATAATGTATTTCTAGAAGGGATTAATTTCTTTAATTCCTTTAAACAACTAACTCTGGATAGAAAAATATTTAATTCTACATAAAGTCTAACCACTTTCATGTTGGTTCAATATAACCATTTTCATGTTGTTTGGCAACTGAATTACTCACTGACACAAATTAATGCAGGTACACTGGTGCAGGTAGGGTTTTTTTTTAGGCTTTAGGCACATTTTATTTAAATCTATTTAGTTTACACTAAGGACAGTATTCTTAAGTGGCAAATAAGAATTTATTGCCCCTTGTGCTGTGCCCTTCTACTGTGAATGTTTTATTGAGTACTCTTAAAACAATATTTAATGAGAGTTAAATTTAATAAAAAAATCATATAAGTATCTAGAGGAAGAAAATGAACATAATAAAAGAGCAGCGCAAATGTAGCCAGATTTGAATCAAAGTTCAGCAGAATTTACTGCTGTATTCACTTCAGGTTTCTTAGCAGATCTTCAATACGTATCTCTGTTTTACATCTGAGCTCCTTTTTTCATAGCTTTCACTATCTTGTGATCTTGTCAAGTTCCTTCTGGCTTTTGGGAGCTTTTGCCACAGTGTGTCAATTTGCACTTGGATATTTCATGGCTGTAACTGAACTTTCCAAGTGATCTTCTAGAAGTGCACACATGTTCAGATACTGCAAATACTATTAATTCCAGTTTTGGATGGGTGTGGGCTTTTATGAAGAACAATTAAAATGTAAATGAGAAACAATTCTCTGTTATGGTTAGGTAAAATTGTGGATGGAGAGAATTCTGGGACTATGAAACATAAAAGAGGATTTTTGATACTTGAATAATAGGATCACACATAACATCACACATATTCTGTGTCTTTGTGGAAGATCTAAAAAAACATCACTAGGTCTAGCCACATTTACAACTATTATTAGTACAATCTTTATCTTCTCAATTGCAATAGATCTGATCTAAACTAATTTAGAAGTTCTCTAAAATATTTAAGAGTTCTTTAGAAATTTAACAGAACACTAAATTAAATTCTGTTTAAAAATTGACATACAAATGTCACCTCTGCAAAAGTAAAACTACATGTTCAATATGTTAGTCGGATAGGTGTTTAGTAGGTGTGTATTGTCTTTTTCCTCTCTTTGTTTCAGCATAAATTCAAGTCTGCTCACACAGTAAAGTTGCTTCAGATTGCCATCTTGGCCGTAAGCTAAGGACTGCATTTCTGTCTCTTTGACTTAGTTAAATCAGACAAATGAGAGTTAGAGTTGATATGAAAGAGGAAACCAGCACATATCCAGGAGTGATGATCAGTGTCTTACTCCTGGAAACCATCAATCTGGCTCAAGCTGTGTGATACTTCATTCAAAAATAAGTGAAACTATCCTGAGTCAACTTCCTTTGTCTCTTATCTTAGCAGAGTGACTTCTTCCCTAAAGGTAGGCGTGGTTTACTAAACTCAGAGGTTCCCAGAGTTCACACTTAAACCTGAATAAGGTTGAACCTAATGGTCAACAGTCTTTGATAACAAGATAACCTAAAATTCTCTCCTGGTTCTTTCTGACTTCAATGAAATGTCTAATTTGAATATTTTTCCAAATTCTTTTGAGACTGGTGTAATCTTCTTCGTTATGGATTAGATACATTAATTTGTCCAGAAGCTCAATGTCATTGAGTGTCAGTTTCAGACTGAAGAAAGGTTTTAAAATGAAAACAGGAATAAAAAAATGGGGAAAAATTAAGTGCCAAATAGATAATATTCTTCAAATGTAGAAGGAAGTGGAAAATATTCTTCAAGTGCAGAGGGAAATTTGGGTTAACAATCTCCAGTGTAAATAATATGCTAGTGCATTTTGTGAAATAAGGACAATCCTTCTATTGAAAGTCATTCAGAGAATGGGGCTTTGATTCTGGACGAGTCCCATATGTACCATAGCAAAATGGAGCTGAAGAATCTAGAATCTAAAGAAGGTCAGAGATTTTCAGTAATTCTGCACTAATTTCTGGTGTGTATTTTAAAATAAAGAGTTGTTAACATAAAAAATACAGTGTAATTGTTGAATTAAAAATTTAAAGTTTCATTACTAAATAACAATTATTTAACTCTTTGTAATACAAAATTTCTATACTTTTACTGTCTTTTCTTGTTTAAAATGACAGCATTGTCTACAATACCAAATTAATTAAATAGGTAGGGTAACTCCCATCTCTATATGAAGGTTTTTTAATGGTATTTGGATTGATGGTTTCTATGGTTATTAAAACTCTATATGGTATACATGTTGATTTAAAGGCTAAAAATTATGTAAATTTTATGTCAATTATTAATTCCATGTGCCTATATAATGTTTAATGTGTTTTTTATCAGGGGTCCTCTGGTAGCACAGTAAAGGATATAATAATAGGCTGTAGTTGAGAAAAAAATTTTTGTATAAGGAATAGAACAAATAAAAATGGTGTTTACAAATACTTTAGAAGTCTAAGACAGTATTAATTCCTTTTTTGTCTAAGTCTCATGGCCTGGACCCATTTTTACTCTGCAATTTCCGCGTGCATTACCCTACTTCTAAAGTTAATGCCATATAATTGGGAATGTATGTCTTGTGACATATTGAAACAGAACAAAAATTAATATGGAGAGATGAGAAGGAAACTCTTCTGCAAGATTTTGCAAGAGTTTGTAATATGCAAAAATATGTTCCATGCACAAAATTCAGTGCTGTGCTCACATTCATAAGGAAAAGTATATCTTGCTGCCTAATACTTTAAGTTGCTTATTCATAATATAAATTACTGTGATAGTTAGATTTCTATGGGATATTCTCATATTTGGATGCAGAAAATTTATAATATTGAATATCAAATTGATTGTCTTTGTGTGCAATATGGATATCTGTTTGTATCTTATCCCACTGAGAAACTGGAAGAAAGTAAGTCTCTGTTCTTGTCTGTGCAAGACATGAGCATTCCAAATTTTCAAGGCATAATGCAGCTGAACTAAGAAGTTGTTGTGGCAGCTAAGCATCACACAACTGCTTACTCACTCTACCTCAGTGTGTTGGAGGAGAGGGCTGGAAGGGCAAAAGTAAGAAAACTTGTGGTTTGAGGTAAAGACAATTCATTCACAAAAGCTCTGTGTACAAGGAAAGCAAAATAGAATTCCTTCACAATTTCCAATCAGTAGGTAGATGTTAAGTCATCTCCATGAAAGCAGGTCTCCATGACGGATAACAATTACTTAGAAAGAGAAATGCTGTAACTCTGATCTTTCCCCTTCCTGTCTTTCTTTATCAATATATAGCAAAAGTTATCATTCCAAGCCTTTCATTTTCTCACAGATGCCAAATATCCAAGTAGTTTTGGAGAGCAACTGCTGGATAATAGTGTCTAAGGCAGAATGATTTTTTTCCTGTCCACATTGAAAACAAGAAAAAAAAAAAAGACATATTTTTCTATAGGTGTGAAGTAGTAAACTTCTGTTATTGAATGCCTAGCTACTTTAAAGATACTGAAAGGGAACCATTCAACATTTTGCTAGCTTATGCATCCTGTTTCTCATCTGCCCTAAAGCTGGAGGTTTCAGTGTTACTTTGCAGAATTTTCTTTCTGTGTTTGCAGTTTATAACTTTAGAGAACTATAGAGAACACCACAGTGCTCGTGTTTCTCCTTGGTGTGCTAAAGCAGTATGCATAGACTCCACAGCTGATGGATTCCATCAGTAGCTGATAGACTGACTGTATGGTGCAGTGTTCATATTTCATTTCAGGTAAACTTATTTTAGTTAGTATCTATTTTTCTGGTTTAAACCCCTTGCATTGAAGTGAATGAGATGGTACTAGTCCATAGGTGGTATCTGAAAGATACATGAGTATTTAACAATGCATTGGGTTTACCTGGCAGAGGGTTGGTAGCAGAGGGGCTATAAGGATGGTTTCTGTAAGATGACTGATGCTCCTGTGTTGGACAAGGCTTGTTTGAGTTGGCTCCAAGACAGACCCATTGCTGGGGTCTTAGGCTGTCAAAGCTGAAGAAATCAATGGTGTTGGTAATGCCTCTGTGAGAATATATTTAAGAAAAGGTAAAAAAAATACTGTGCAACATCTGTGAGAGAGGAATGAGACTGTATGACACAGCCCTGCAGACACAAATGTCAGTGCAGGAGAGGGAGGAGGTGCTCCAGATGCCAAAGCAGAGATTGCCCTGCAGCACATGGAGGACTGTGGTGAAGCTGAGCATATGTTCCCTGAAGGAAGCTGTGACTCTGTGGAGACCCCACCCTGGAGCAGGCTCCTGGCAGGAACTCTTGCCCAAGAAAAGTAGTCCACATATCAACAGGTTTTTGTCAGGACCTCTGACCTGTGGAGACCCTCAATGGAGCAGTCTGTTCCTGAAGGACCGTACCCTGTGAAAAGGTACAGTACACACTGGAGCACTTCCTGAAGAACAGTTTCTAAATACAGAAATACTGTATTCAATGGGAGATACCCCACACTGGAGTTGTCGGAAGGGTATGAAAAGGAAGGAGCAGCAGAGACAGTGTGCTATGAACTGTCCACAGACTCCATTCCCCATCTCTGTGCACTGCTCAAATGGGGAGGAGATAGAAGAATTAAAAGGGAATTTGAAGCTGGGAGGAAGGGAGAGTTGAGGGGAAAGCCTTTTAGGCTTTGGGTTTTTTTGGTTCTCACTTTCCTACTTTCTTACAAGTAAGTGACATTAAATCATAACAGTTTCCCCACATTGAGAGTGTTTTGATCATGGTAGTACCTGGTAAGTAATCTCTCTGCTCTTATTTCTACTGACAAACTGTTGGGGTTGGACTGGGACTTGAGACAAACTTCGATCAATGGAAAGATCAGGAAACCAAAATGTAGGAAGAGGAGCTATTTGGCCCTTGGTGTATCCCTTGCTGCAGAGAGAAACAGCAGCTGTGAGATAAGACAGGTAAGGTGATTTGTTACTACCCTCAGCCAATTGTAATTCCCCCAGTCATCTTGTAAACATACTCCTCACTGTTCCTCTGTATCCTACCCTATCCCATCTCTAAGTTTTACATATACCACCCCTATACCGCCCAATTTCTAGCCCTTTTCACAAGAGACCCTTTAAAAAGCTTTTCTGTTATCTAATAAAGGAGTTTGCCATTTTCCACCAACCCTGCTGTGTGTGTGGTTTCTCTATGGCCCGGGGTCGCGCCCTGCTTCCCCCCCGCTCCTAGGAGCGGCCTTGCCGAGGCACAGCACGGAACTTCCCGTGGACTCAAGTCTACCCTGAACCCAAACCAGGTCAACAAACCTTTTGTTTTCTCCCTCTGTTCTGTTGGTACAGGGGGAGTGATAGTGCAGTTTGGTGAGCAGCTGGCAGTCAGCCGAGGTCGACCCACCACAAGCATATATAAAGGCCAAAAACTAAGCAACCAAAATAAAGTTTTAAGGTAGTTCTTGAATTAGTGAGATGTACTGAGTTCGGCAAACAAGGCCAAACAAAACAACTCAGCTCTTAATGGCTTGTGTAAAAGAGAACAGGGTAGAGGTGGTGCCTGGGGCATGAGAGGGTATGACTATGGTGGTTCTGCGTCACAGGTCAGCCCCTGGCCTGGCTGGAGCAACTGGCCCTGTGCATCAGAGGAGACCTTACTGCATCTAGGCTCGATAAGAAGTTTAGAAGGTGAGGGGATCCACTCTCAACCTTGTGACCCAATGGAAGGCTCCCTGTGGAAAGCTTTCTCACTCAATTTTGCTTTGTGTCATTCTTCAACGTAGGAATTAATAAGATGAACCTTGCTACCAAAATTATTGAACCTTGGTAAACTACTGTTAAACTTTCTAAAATTCCATCAAATTTGTTGAACCATATCATTTTCCCTCAATAAAACATATTGCTGCTTCTCTCTTTTGAGTGAGGTACATTCCAGTCTTCTGTGACAAGACTGCTGGACAAAGCCAAGGCAGATGAGAAGTTCCAGCATAGGAAAGGGCAAATCATACCTGAAGGACCTGACTATTTTCTCTAATAACTGATTCTGTGAACAACAGTGGAAGCTGTTCAGCCTGAGTAATAAGGAGTTTGTCACATGTTCTTGTAGCTAAATTGGAAAGGTGTACTACAATATAGAAAAGGGGCAGGAGTGCTGGCCTGAATGGGCTGCGATTAGCTGAGTAAAATCCACATGGATACTGGTTAACAGTGGTGCTCCTCAGAGATGCAGACTAGAGCCAGTAATGTTCAACATCTTCATTAACAATCTGAATGTTGTGTAAGGATGAACTTTTAGAAAGTAGGATTTTTGAGAACAAAGCATGTGAGGAGAGGACAGGACTGATGGAGAAGTACCTGTATCGGTTTCACAGATGGGTTGAAAGAAGCTATATGAAGTTCAATAATCCCATGCAGCTGAGGATTGAATGGTTGGAAACTGTCTCTGCAGAAAAGGAGCTGAGATTCCTGTGGGCAACAGGAATTCAGAGTACTGCATCAAGTTTTTATTTCCCAGTAGAAATAATAAAAATCAGTAGGAAAAAAATTAGTAAAACACTGTAAAGATGATTAGAGCCTTGAAATGTGTGATATATAAAAGGAGAATGAAAAAATTATTTCATCAGTTTTGAGAAGGAAAATTGAGGAAGGATCTTACTGTGGACTTCAGCAAGAGTGGGAGGGTAGAAAGATGAGAGAACAAGAATTTGTGTAGTTTTCTAGCAAAGAAATGAAATACAAGGGGGGTAAGTTTTAGTAAAAGAAATATTGATTAGAATTTAAGAAAATGTGCTCACAAGGTGTGTTTAAACACTAGAACAGGTCATCAGAATGCTTATGTAATCTTTATTCTCTCACATTCTCAAAATGGGACTGAATTTAACCCTATGCCGTTTTAACCTGGAAATGTGATCTACCTTCAAAATGGTCCTTGTTTGAATAAGAGGAAGTTGAATTAGTCCCTTGCAGCCTATGAACTTTGTTTGGTTTGGCATTTTTTATTTGTTTGTTTGTTTTGCTTTGCTTTTGTTTTCATTTTTTCTTTTGTTTTCTTTTGTTAATTCCATGATTTTAAATGACTCTTGTATCTCAAGGTCTTCTTTTTTTTCAGGGATTCACTACATTTGAGCTAATTGGTAAGTTTTGTAGCAGTATAATTTTGTTTGATGAATTCTGTAAATAGAATTGTTGATGAAAATGCCCTAAGGATTTTTGTAATGCACAGTAAACTATTTACTCTCAAAAGTTAATTGATTATAAATGAGTATTGGGGCTAAAGTGATATCACTATCTAGTGATAGTGGACAAGCTTTTGTTCTAGTGTGTGAAGCGTACTATTTTTAAAAAACATAAGTTTATTTAATTAAAAACCTGAATGTTTCTTGAAATTGGGCTCTGTTGATAAGAATTAATCAGTATATCACCAGACTAATTTCTGAGCAGATAATTTTTAAACATAATATCAGAAAGATATTCAGAAAAGATTCTTTCATACTTTCTTTTTCCATGGTGCTAAGAATAAATGAAAAAAATAAGACAATTTAAACCAAAGTCATAATAAACAATTGTACTTTGTTCTGAAAACTTCTATAACAAACTGTAAAGTCATAAGAAGAATCTTTTAACAGTATAAGTTACGTAACATCTGTGTTCTAAGGAAAACAGCATTTGACCTACATCTACACAACTATTTTCAGATGCTGGTAACTTAATTAAAATTTTAATTCAATTTGTATGTCATTTTAGGTATGCTAGCATGTCCATCCAATACTGGGGTTTAAGAATGAGTATTCAAGAAACTGCATAAGAGATCATGTAGTTTTTTCTCTTTTCTTTATGATATTTCCAGATGGGGTAAATATCTGTCTGAAATGGCAAGATTTTCTTTCATCCTTGGAGGTCAAATACTTATTATTAAATGCATGGTCCATGGGTTACCAGATTTACCATGTAACTCTAATGATCTGAATAAAATACATTTTCTTGGCCTTGAGCTGCAGATGAACAGTAGGAGCAAATAGAGGTTTCCCTAATTTACATTCTGGGGTCATTTCTGTTATTATTCTCAGGACTTCATAAAGATCCTCTAGAATTTTGAATTCTGTTTATTCACAAGTTTTCACTATTAACATAGAATAAAATGTCTTATATACACATACATGCTGTATAAAAAGCTAAAAAATGCTAGGTAAAATAAAATTACCTCAGAATATTCTCATATATGTAGCACTTTTTCTATTTTCAATTTTTGTTATATATTAAAAATTTGTCTACAAAATATATATAAATATGCATTTTAAGTAATTCAGAAACATCTGAAAATATTGATTTTACAGAGTATTTATAATTCTTAGGAATTTGGTTTCCATATTAAAATCAAGAAGACATTTAAACATTTTGCAGAAATGATCTATAATCATATATTCCAGTCTGGATACGATCAAGAAGTTGTTTTGTCTAGTGCCAAAATTATATCAAGTGGTTTCCTTGAAAGAATCAGAACCTCTAGGTTTTGTAAAAGTAGCTAACCATGTAATAAAAACTCCATTTACGAGGTGAGATAGAGGCCTGCGAGATGAATATACACCAAGTGAACATTAACTCTACTTAATTTACTGATAGCATAGCAATATGTGTCAGTACATAATAAGTGTTTCAGAGAAAAAGAAAACATCTTAGTTAATTTTTCAATGGTGGGAAGAGGTTTCAGATCCCAAATCAAACTTATCTCACGTATGTCTAAATTATTCTTTGCTCTAAACACACCAAGAATTTCCTTATGTAAAAGTATTCTGCTAAATGGGTCATTTTTTAGTCTAATCTAAAATTGGCTTTTCATAATGTTGCCTACAGGTAAAAATCTGTGTCCTTTCTCTGTCCTGCAGCATTAGATTTGGTTCTCCTAGTGCCACTGAACCCTTAAATATATTCTGCAGCTGACATATATCACTTAAAAATATTATATACTCTGACATATTCCCCTCCAAAATCCTTTTAACACAGTGGACATACGGCATCAATGATACATTTCTTTGTGTTCAGAGACTTCATTGCTGCAAGATGGATAAATAGATGGGTTTTTTTCTCTCTGAGAATACCTGTTTTATGAAGAAAACCTTTGGAAGCACAAGAGATTAAACAGTGCTAGGTATCTCCGAAAGTAATTGTGATCTAGTAGGTCTTATTCTGAAAAAAACAGAGTTTGTTACTGGAGTATTGCTTCAAGTTGCAGGCTAAGTTTAAGTAAAAATTTCTTTCTTATAGTGCCTCATCTATTTGGTCTTGTCTATATTTGGAAAGGATTTTTCAGTACTATCCACACAACAAGTCCTTCCATTTCTTTGGGATATTTCTCATACAGATATTGATTACTCTGTGCACAGAATTGTGAGGAAATGTCTAAAATAAAATGTTTGGAGAAGGGTTAAGAAGAGTTAAGAGATACAGTTTATTCATATTGGTGCAGTAGTGAAGATACATATCTGAGAGTCCTGAGACTCACTATGATGTCTGGACAGGATTAGAACTTAGAGCTAAAAACATACACATCGGCTATGGGGTCAGTCCTTTGAAGGTCTAAGTACTTACAGATAACACTAGTTATATTAAATGGAACTGCTATGACAGAAAGTCCCCTAAATTTTACAGAGGACTGAGAAAGAGAGTTTCTTCTGATGAATGTGGAATCATGTCTCCTGCTGGTTTCTGCAGAAGGCTACAGTATGCCAGAGACTATGAAATATATTAGGGTTACCTAACATTTCATGCAATGTTTATTGTGAATTTATTAATGCACAGAAAGGCAGAGATACAGTTAGCCAGCTGCCTGAATAGGCAAGACAATAATTGGCTTTTAGTTCCCAAGACATCAGATTTTGCACAGGCTGATTAGAGCATTTTCCATATAGACCCAAAAACCTGAAAAATGCGGTAGTTTTGGAAGGCATGTCATGGCTTCCAAGTGCACAGATGCAGTTTTCACTCTATTGTTCTCCCTCCTCAGCTGGACAGGGCAGGAATAATATATCAAAATGCTTGTAGATTGAGATAATGACAGGGGGAGATCACTCAACAGTAACCATCATAGGCAAAACATACTTGACTTGGAAAAATTAATTGCATTTATTACCAATCAAATCAGAGTAGGATGAAAAGTAAAAGAAAATCTTAAAACTGCCTTCCCTCCACCTCTCCTTTTTATCATGGTCTTAATNTGGGTTGCAGGTGGATCTGTATTCCACCATGGACCTCCATGAGCTGCAGGAGAACAGCCTGCATCTCCATGATTTGCACCACGGGCTGCAGGTTAATCTCTGCTACAGCACCTGAAGCACCTANGGGATGGGGAATGGGCATTATGGTTGCTTCATTACAGGTTTTCTCTCCTGCTCCTTCCTCATCACAGGGAGGACTCCTCACACTCATTCTCTGCTCTAGCGTGGAGTCCCTCCCATGGGAGATAGTTCTCTGTAAACCTATGCAACTTCCTTCCCACAGGCCACGATTTTTCACAAACTGCTCCAGCATGGATTCCTTTCGATGGGGCACTGGCTTGGCTTGGTCAGAAGCCAGTCTGTCTTGGAGCTGGCTGGTATTGGCTCCATTGGACATGGGGGGAGCTTCCAGCAGCTTCTTAGAGAAACCATCCTTATAGCATNAGGGTCACAAGTCCTGCCAGGAAATGTGCTCCAGCATAGCCTCCTCTCCCTATGAGTTCACAGGTCCTGCTAGGAGATTGCCACAGTGCAGGTTGCCCATGGGTACACAGCCTCCTTTGAGCTTCAACACTGTGGGGTCCTCCATGGGTTGCAGGTGGATCTGTATTCCACCATGGACCTCCATGAGCTGCAGGAGAACAGCCTGCATCTCCATGATTTGCACCACGGGCTGCAGGTTAATCTCTGCTACAGCACCTGAAGCACCTACTCCCCCTCCTTCCTCACTGACCTTGGTGTCTGCAGAGTTGTTTCTCTCAGATATTCTCACTTCTTTTTTCTCTGCTGCAATTGCTTCTGTGCAATAACCTTTATTCCCCCATACTAAATAAGTTATCATGTGTTACTACCATCACTGATTGGCTTGGCTTGGCCAGAAGCCAGTCTGTCTTGGAGCTGGCTGGTATTGGCTCCATTGGACATGGGGGGAGCTTCCAGCAGCTTCTTAGAGAAACCATCCTTATAGCATCCCTGCTACCAAAACCTTGTCATGCAAACCCAATGCAACCAGATAGTTTTAAGTTCAGCACACAAATCAGAGTTCTTCTACAATACTTAGATGCATCTCAGACTCTAAAGCAGTCAGAAAGCTAGCTCCTTTGTAGATATGGGCTATGACTCTGTTTTGTTTGTATTTAGTACTGTATTCAATATTGTAATTGGTGCAGGAACAGATTTTAGGCATTCTGACTCTTGGCTTAGCCTAACGTCTTCTAAAACTTTTAAGCTTTTCTTTTAAACAAGAAAGAAATATCTGCAAATTTTGAGAACCCTTAAAGTTACCTGAATGTTACTTTAAAACTTTAGATATCTTTCTTCTCAACATCTTTTCTGCTTTTATTTCAGAACCTCTCATTTCTATGAGGACATTGAATTGTCCCAGAAAGATGAAAATTTTAATAGTCATAGAGTTTTCTTGTTTGATAATTAATTTTCAAAATATGAATTACATTTTAAACATATCAGCAGAATGTTTTGATTTCTCTAGAATTATGGAATTGACCTTGAAGATCATCAATTCCAACCATTAACCTAACACTGCCAAATCCATCGCTGAACCATGTCCCTAGGTGCCACATCTACACATCTTTTAAATAATTCCAGGGATGGTAACTCAATCACTTCCCTAGGGAGCCTGTTCCAATGCTTGACAAACCTTTCTGTGAAGAAATTCTTCCTAATATCTAATCTAAACGTCCCCTGGCACAACTTTTGACCATGTTCTTTGTTGCTATTACTTTTACTGGGGAGAGGAAATCACCACAGGTCTGGCTACAACCTCCTTTCGGGAAGCTGTAGAAAGTAATATAGAATCATAGAATGGCCTGGGTTGGAAGGGATCTTAAAGGTCATCTAGTCCCCTGCTGTGGACAGGGACACCTTTCACTAGACCAGATTCCTCAGATTTCCATTCAGCCTGACCTTGAGCACTTCCAGGGATGCGACATCCTGAGGGGTCTCCCCTCAGCCTTCTTTTCTCCAGTCTAAACAACCCTAGTTCCCTCAGGCACTTCCCATAAGACTTGTGCTCCTTGCCTTCTTGAACCTCATGCAATTGGCATTGGCCAATAGATCCAGCTTCCAGATTCTTGTGTAGAGCCTTCCTGCTCTCAGGCAGATCAACACTCTCCACAACTTGGTGTTATTCAAACATAAATATTCTCAGTGGGTAGCTAAGAATTCCATAAGTTGATGAATATTTATACGTAGTCATAAGGCTTGACATCTGCCATGTTGTGCATATTTATGATCTAGTTCTATGTTAGAGATCTTGAGGGAGGTCAAGCAGAATAAGCCCTTATTACTTTGCAGTGTAGCTTTTAATGTTCCTGAATTTGGAATGCACTTGCTTGGCAGGTTAAATGAATTGCCACCGCAGACCTACTATGAGTAATCTAAATTTCATGAGAAATAATGGAAGCGCATAAAATACAAAAGGACAGGAATTTTAAATCTTTTGTATGAATTTTCATAAAATCAAAGACTCTTTGAGGTTGGGAGGCACATTTGGAAATCTAACTTCCCTGCTCAAAGCGGTATGAACTCGGGTTTTTGTCCAGTCAGGTCTTCAACAACTCCAAAGATGGAGAGTCCGCAAGTTCTTTGGGCAGACTGTTTCTGGATTTGACCATCCACACAGTACAAATTTGGTCCTCTTCTCTAAACAGAATTTCTTCTTTTTCAAACTGTTTCTGTTTCCTCTTGTTCTGTCACTGGGCACTGCTGAGAAGGTTCTGGTTCACTCTTCTTAACACCCTCCCATCAGCTATTTATACATACTGATAAAATCCCCCTGAGTTTTTCCAGGCTAAGCACTCCCAGCTCAGCCCTTTCTTGAATGAAAATTACTCCAGTCCCTTTGTCATCCTTCTGTCCCTTCACTGGACTTGCTTGAGCATGTCCATATTTCACTTGTACTGGAGAGCTCAACACTGGACACAGCAATCCACATATGTCTCTCTAGTGCTGAGTAGAGAGGGGGAATCACCTCTCTTGAAGTGCTAGTAATACTTCTACTGTAGCCCAGGAGGCTGCTGACCTTTGTGTCAAAGGTACATTGCTGGTCTGGCTCATTTTCAAACCTTTTACTGGCAAGCTGTTCTCCTGCTTGTTGGCACCTAGTCTGTACTGTGCATGTGCAATACTTCTGGCTGCTGTTGTTGAATTTCATGAGGTTTCTGTTAGCCCATTTCTCCACCCTGTCGAGGCACTTCTGAATGTCAGGATACCTCCCTCATTCCTTCAACCATTTCTCCTGAAGAAGGTTGTGAGGTTGGTCAAGTGTGATTTCTCCTTTGTAAATCCATGCTAAGTGCTCCCAGTCACTTTCTTACCCTTGGTATGCTTGGAAATGATTTCCAGGATTATTTACTGCAACTTTCCAAGGGATTTTTTTTTCCTTCCATTATACTACTCCAGTTGCGTGACCTAACTCAACACATCTCTGGGATCCCAGTGAGATTGTAGTCCTGCAACTACACACAGACTTCCTGTTTTCACTTCCTTATTTGTGTGCATGGGATAGGAACCTTTAAACTTGTTTTAGCTGATCACAAGGTTTGTCCTGTCCATACTGCCTTATACCAATTACTTGCCGCTATGGTCCAGTATTTCCTCAACTGAGCCATCATCTCCCTCCCAACCCTACTTTTAAGCTTTGAGGATCCTCTCTCTTCCTAGCAGTCCATGATCCTTAAAGAGAGTGCATGGTTGTAAAAGGCAAATCCTTCCTTGCACAAGTTGTACAAACAGGTGTTGACTTGCAAAATCCATTTCCCTCTCACTAGTTGGACTTAGGAGAAAGTCACTTGGTCCCCCATGTCCTTGACTCTCAGCCCCAGAACCATGCTTCTCCTCCCATATCATTGACACCTGTGTGGAACAGCAGCACAGATGAATAGGTGCAGGGCTTGCGAAAAACCTCTTGAGAACACCTGGAATCTGAGACTGGATAAGCAACAAGCTTCTCTGGATAGCAATCAGGTCAACAAATGGGGGGGCTCTATCCAGCAAAGAGTTTCCCACTGCTGCCACTCATCACTTGCCCTGAGTGCTGCTATAGGACTCAGCCTTGGCTGTCTTGGATGTCAGGTTGAACACAGCTCCCATTCCATCACCTGCTAGTAAGTCTAATCTTGTTCAATTTACAGACTTTCTAGTTGTGCTGGGTTTGGCTAGGCTAGAGTTAATTTTCTTCCTAGTGGGAAGAATGTGGGGCTGTGTTTTGGGTTTGTTCTGAGAACATTCTTGACAATTCAGGGATGTTTTTGTTATTGCTGAGCAGTGCAAGGCCTTTTCTGCTTCTCACTCTGCCTCTCCAGTGCGGCAGCTGTGTGTGCACGAGAAGTTGAGACAGGACACAGCTGGGACAGCTGAATCCAACTGACCCAAGGGATATTCCATACTGTGTGTCATCCTGTTCCGCACAGAAAGCTGTGGGAAGAGAAGAAAAGCGTATATGGGGGGGGGTGTCTTTTGAAGTGATAGAGCTTGTCTCCCCAAGCAACCATTACAAATGATGGAGTCATGAGCCACATTAAAAGGGGCAGAAAAGAAGAATTTTCTGTCCAACCTGTATTAATTTTCTTTTTGTCTATCAGTGTCCCCCTCAGAAGATCAATGTCCAAAAAGTCTGTTAGTGTCTCACCTAATGAGACCCTTCACTTAACATGTTTGCTGAGACAGACGGGACACTTGATACCTTTTTATATAAGGACTGCATTTAATAGCCATAAAAGATCCCCTCAGCAGGTTTTTCCTATGAGTTATTTCACTACTGATGAAACTGCCAGCACCTAAAAATGGAGTCATGCTGACACTTCCCAAAATAACACACTTATTAATACAAATGTGTGACAATTTATGGGGTACTGTGCCTGGAACAGGGCCTAACTGCAGAAACACACTTAAACTATGTAGTAATAATAATAAAGCAAAGCATAGGTACACATGTTAAAGCAAAAGCAACTTAAGAAGTAAAACAACTTACAAAGAATAAGTAAAGCAAAAACTTAAGCACACACTCCAAAGCAGAACAACTTACACAGAATACTAATACTGCAAAACCTAAACAGAAACTCTAAAGCAAAAACCTCTTAAAAACTTAAAGCAAAGCCTTAAAAGTCAAAAGTATAATTACAATTTATATATATATAAATATAAAGTGATCACTCACTCCAATGCATCCCAAGAGGGTGGCGGGAGAAAAGCTATCTTGTCAGCTACCTTCACAGAGGTGTTGGAAATTCTCCCTGATTTTTGCTTATGTTCAATTTCTTCTTATACCTCTTTCTCAGGCAGTTTGAGTGGCTATAGTCAGTAAATTAGTTTTGGGGTAATAGACAGCTGACAGAGATCCAAGAGTCCTTTTCTCGTATTCCAGTCTGGCAGCATGTTTTCGGAAAAAGGCAATATTATCTCCATTTCACTTCTTTCTTTGTTTAATCCTCTTGTCAGTTTTTGGGAATGTCTCTCCACGTGCTGGGGTTTTCCAGGAAACCATCAGGAGTTTTTTTCTCCTTTTGTGTAGCCTTTCTATCACCTTACACCATGCTATGCTGCTTTCCTGGAGATGTCTTTGCTTGTATGTACAACTTTCGTTTATCTATTAAACTGTCTTCTCAATGTATATGTTTTCTCACTTTTACCCTTTCTACGCTGTTCCCCATCCTGCTGGAAGGGAAAGAGTGAGTGTCTGTACAAGCCTTAGATGTATTTCAGTTAGGATTAGGACAAATACAAGCCAATATTTTTATTTACACTTCAGATGTGCACTTATTGAAATTACTGTGCAGTGGCAATGCAGGTAGTGCAATTACAGCACAAGAAAGTTGTCAACATTACTTCATATCACTGAATTAAACAGGTACCTCTGTTAATCTAAATACTACATACCAGTCTTTTAGGATGTTAAAAACCTCAATTTATACTAAATACAGATGGGAAGTCATTAATCTATACATTTATTATTAATGGATAGTTAAGATCATATGTAAAGGTTCCCTATTTTAATTATGCTCATGTGCAGTAATTGAGCAGAACAACTATCTTACTGGTACACAGAACTTCTGAAATCAGATTTCATAACAAACAGTCTTGAGTCTTGTGATATAATGTGAAACATTCTTAGTCTTTGTGACTAAGGTCACACACTTTCCTGTGACCTGTATAAACTTCAGTTAGAGGATAGTGTTCTCATAGTGGTAGCTGCTGTGTAACCACAAAGCCAAAAACCAGAATAGTTGGTCTGAGCTGGCCAAAGGAATACTCCATACCATGTAATGTTGCAACCGAAAATAAAAATAGGTGTTTTCACAGGTAGCTGTTGCCCTGTCACTAGCTGGGCATCAGTTTGCTTGTGAGACATGTTGTGATTGCTTTTATATAACCTTTATATAACTTTTTTTCCCCTCTTTCATTTATTAAGCCTTTATATCAGCCTACAAGTTCCTTGCTTGTACTGTTTTCTCTTCAGTCCCACTGCTGATTGCAGTTTTGTGAAGTAGATTCTTATGTATAGAGTAACACTGGGAAATAAAGGGTGAGTGAAATACTTCCATTACCTGACTCCAGCCATAGGAGTTAAACATGCAAGTTGTGTAATTAGTTTCACCATTTTTTGGGAGAAACTAAAGGAGCCACGAGCAATTCCTACCCGTCTACCAGCTCCGTATTTACAATCCTTTGCAAGCAAGAGGAAACTCATCTGACAGACCAGAGCAGAACAGCATACTCTGCTCAACCGTCGGCCTGAACTGCTGGATGCAGTCATACACACCTACCCAAGGATCAGCTGCCTTGGGGAAGGAATTCACCTGTAGCAATGAATCACTTTGTTTAAGCTCACGGTCTGAACAACCTTCTCAAGGTTTCCTGTCTTTATTACTTCTATGTGTATACTATAGGGCTGGCNTCTTATGTATAGAGTAACACTGGGAAATAAAGGGTGAGTGAAATACTTCCATTACCTGACTCCAGCCATAGGAGTTAAACATGCAAGTTGTGTAATTAGTTTCACCATTTTTTGGGAGAAACTAAAGGAGCCACGAGCAATTCCTACCCGTCTACCAGCTCCGTATTTACAATCCTTTGCAAGCAAGAGGAAACTCATCTGACAGACCAGAGCAGAACAGCATATTCTGCTCAACTGTTGGTCTGAACTGCTGGATGCAGTCATGCACACCTACCCAGGGATCAGCTGCCTTGGGGAAGGAATTCACCTGTAGCAATGAATCACTTTTTTTAAGCTCACGGTCTGAAAAACCTTCTCAAGGTTTTTTTATTACTTCTATGCATATACTATAGGGCTGTCCCTCTAATTCATGTCAAACACTTTAAACTGCTCTGAATAAACACTGAAGAGAGGTCAACCCTTCAGCATATACAGATTGTAAGAGTAAACTGTGATGTTATTCTAGCTGTTGTGTCACTATTACTTGATATAGCTTAAAATTTATGACTAAGAATTTGATCTTGAATCAAATGGGACCAGTATGTCTTCAGGATCAAATCAGGATACTGGCAATTTGCACATCAGCAGACCAGTGAAGAGTAAATTAATAGAACTTACCAGGAAATCAAAATATGCAGCACGAAACAAGCTCCTCTAGATCATATGGAAGAATAGCAATAAACAGCATTTTTTTCTTTATGGAGTTTTTGAATGAAAAAATCATTTTTCTGTGAGCCCAGTTAGAAGTATTTGGATTTTTTTCCCAGCTCCAGGGCTTTTTTCTCAATTTTCTTCTTTCTGCCATGAATTAACTTGTTTTAATGTAATCCTGTATTTCTAACTCAGAATAAGCTTTTTTGTATCACACAGCTATCCATCTGCCATAAGAATTGTTACACATTTTTAATTTCTGTAACAGTTTCTAACATATATTATGGTTTTATGAATAGATATTTAGCATTTTGTGTTTAGTCAACACTTGGCATAAATATTGTGTTAGAACTCTTTAGAAACAGGTACAACAATTGAAAATGAAACTCGTTTTTTCTTGACTATTGCTTGTTTAGGAAAATAGTGCAGTAGAAATTGCACAGATTTACTCAGTATTAGAAATATCATATTTTGTCTTTAAAAATGCATATTTCTTCACTATGTTTAGAAGAAGGATCTGAGAGTGTTTTCTTCCTTGTGCAAGGGTGTTTACTAATGTTGTCATGAACACAAAGTTTAGCTGTGTCCCCAGCAATATAGCCACAGATACGATTACCCTGCACAACTGATTTCAACATAGGAGAAGTATTGAGTTCTTTCAAGAACTCGGGGCACCTGATAGCCTTTAAATCCCAGGTCTGACTCTAGGTGTTGCTGCACAAGACATTCTTTCATCTGACATCGGGTCAGCTTTCCAGTCCTTTTACTTGAATTGGTCAGATATAGACCTGCTCCTGAATATCTGCATTCTGTCTCTGTTGCTTCTATTCATATTTTGCTTGGAGTTCACCTTGCATTATGTTTTAACCCCATCTGGCAACTGAGCCCCAATCAACCACTCGCTTACTCCCACACCAGTGTGATGGGGAAGAGTCTCAGAATAGTAAAAAGTAAGAATACTTGTGGATTGATGTCAGCAGAAGAGTTCAGAAACAACGCCTTGATGATCAATATGATCAAACATTGTTCAATTTATTACCCAAGTGATTTTACTTTTATATGGTCAGCCAAATCGCACCAAAGCGATTGGCTGGCTCAGTCTGTTCACACGCTTCGTGCCTTTAGTTCACTGGTCCTCATGCCTTGTCCACATGCCCTGACGTCACTCACACCGCCCAAAGTCCCTCCTACTGGTCCACCTTAGGGACTTTCCAGGGCAATTTCCAGCTTCTGTTTCATTGGCCACGTACACACAGAACAACATAACTTGCAACTATAAACTATTCGTTTCACTGACCTTCGAAGTTATGCCAAGTAAGGCCTACCGCTCCTCAGAGTTGCTCATATGGATTGTTCATGAAATGTCCATTGTGCTGTAGTTGCTCCACAGATTGAGGCAGAGAAAGTTGAATAGGGGAAGCAAAAGCTGTGTGCACAAGCCAAGGAAAACAAAGAGTTCATTCACTGCTTCCCATGACAGGTGGGTGTTCAGCTATCCCCAGGAAAGCAGGGCTCCATTACGCTTGGGAAGATAAATGTCATCACTCCAACTGCCCTGCCCTTCCTTCTTCTTCCCCCAGCTTTATGTGCTGAACATGAGACCATATGGTATGGAAGACCCCTTGGGTCAGATGGAGTCAGCTGACCCACCTGTGCCCCTTCCAAACTTCTTGTGCACCCCCAATCTCCTTGCTGGCAGGGTAGTATGAGAAACAGAAAAGGCCTTGATGCTATGCAAGCACTGCAGAGTAATATTACATTATCTATATTATCAACACTATTTTCAGCATAAATCCAAAATAGAGTCCCGTACAAGCAATTGTGAAAAAAATTAACTCTAGGTCAACCAAAACCAACACACCTGGTTTATCTGTGATAGCCCTGGATTTCCTCATATATCTTTTCTGAAATTTGTCCCTGGATGTAAGCTTTTATCTTGTCCCAGCACCTTTCTATGATATTCACTCACTGAACTGTATAAATATGTGTAAACCTCTTAACCTCTGACATAATGGATTTTCCAAGGGCTCCATCATTCCTAAAGCTTGAATAGAATCTGACACAAAACATTTTAAATACTTAACTGATCATGATGACAGTCTTTCAATAAGACCTAATGGCTATAAAGATGGTGAGATAGATGAAATGTTTTCCATGAATTGAGTCACTAAGGGAACAAGACCTATTTGATTTGAAAAAGAAATACTTTGAGGGGAATAAACTATAACAAAATCATGAACTGCTGATCAGAGAATGCTTTTGGACTCATTGCAGTTTATTAGGACTATGGTGCTACTGTGCTTGTATGCAGATAACTTGTAGAGTAACATGTAATGCTTTTGTACACTTGCTTTAAAGTAGGTCATAACTGGGGCCATTATTTTTTACAGTATTTGACATTATAGGATGAAATTTCTATCAACAATTAAAACAAGCAAATCCTCACAGGTTTTTAAATTAAATTTTGTTTTTATTATATTTCAAGGGTTGAAATTTTTTTTGCTCTATAATGGTCTCCTCTTGTGGGCCTTCCTCAATGTCCCCTAGTTTTATCAGAGAGATTTCTGAGTGTATATGAGATTTTTAATACTCTAAATTAACTATATCCCCCTTGAGCTGCACAGACTCAATGCAGTCAAAATACATAATTATTCCAGGAAAGGTGACACCTTCTTGCACTATCTGTATAAACATAAAAATATTTTGCTAAAGACATTAACATTGAAATGAAGAGTTAAGAACAACTTTCTGTGTATCTTCCTCTCTCATTTTTTTTCTTTCTTTTAGTGATTTTCTTTTATCAGAAGGACCTCAGCCATTTATAAATGTAATCAATAAAGTTTATGGAGCAATTTTCAGGCCTTTTGTTTCCAAAGGATCTTTTTAACAATAGAGTTCACTTTTGTAATGACAGATCACTATTGAAGACAACATCCTGTTCAATTTTGAGAAGTTTTATTTGGCCTCCTCAGGTAGACATTTTACAACTCAAGCATTCTTCTGTGGGTCTGTAGTCTTGACATAGCTGGAGTGACTTGTGATACATGGCGCTGCTGCAAAAAATGAAAAAGGGAAACCTTACAGGAAATTTGAATGTACTTTAGGCTAACAGCAAAGGACATATCTGTAAAGTCAAATGTAAATGGTAAACACTGGAAGGAAAAGGAACATAGTAAAAAGAGCTAATAATATTATTTTTTAAAAAAATAGTAAGGAAGAAGGGAAAAAAGTCACAGTAATTTTATAAGTTTACCGTGAGGAAAATCCAAGGCCTTTTGATTATTTTGAGGAATTTTGCTATGCAAGTAGGTGGAAACTAATTTTCAAGAGTACTGAGATAATATTAGAAAAAAACTGGCAATTAATTTCAGAATTGAATAAATAAATAAATCCTTAAACTCAAAGTCCAGCCTAAACAAGGGTACAGCACAACAATTGAGAAAGAAATCTCTGGTAACAATGAACCCAAAGAAAATTAGTTATCAGAAAAGGATATTATTTTTTAAAATGATGGTTTTTTAATAATGATGTTGTCTCTAATTCTGAAAGTTCTGGTATTCAATCAATAATAATTTCAGTATATGACAGAGTGTGGCTATTTTTCAGGATGGTGGAACACCCAGAAGGTTTAAGTAAGCATCTTAATATGTTAGGAACAGATCATAAATCAAATTATTTAATTTGTTTTGTTGTTGGTTTTAGTTTGTTTAAAGCTTGTTATATTTTAATTGATTAATGCATCATATTGTCTATTAGTGAATATCGTATAAAATAATTATTATATTTTCATTATCAAAAATTTGTGTCACGACATGTCAGAAGATTCTGTTATGTTGGTTTTTACCCTTTTTGCATGTGGATATTTTCTTTTGCATACAGCTAATGGGCTTCCTGATATTTTTTTTTAATTGTCAGTTTAATATAGCTTCTAAGAAACAAAATATAGTAATTCAGCCATCAAAATGTTTGTTCTCTAGTTTTATATCAGTGTGAACATTATCAGTAGTTGATTAGAGAGCAGAAAATTCTAGCAAGCAGACTTTTTCATTTAATATACAAAGATTTGAAAAAAATGAAGTTTTGTTTGAAATGATCCAATGAAACAGACAGAAAATTATATTTTAGAAGTCTTATGTAATCATATATTCAACAAAGACCCTTGTATCTTGAGCAATCTTACACACACAAAAAACCCCCAAGCAACTAAAAACAAAGAAACAAAAGTATGCTTTCGTAAGCTAGATAGCAGTATGTTTTAAGATGGCATAGCTATAATTCTATTCTTTCTTTTATCCTAGGAAATTAATAAGCTTCCTTTGGTTTTCATATTACCTCCTAACAATTAATTCCTAACTGAATGCAACTAATCACATAAGTGTTTGGAAAATTAAGTACCTCCTCCAGTTTTCCACATTTAAAGGAGTGTATTTCTATCTGAAATACGAATAAATAGTGTAAGGCACCTGTTTGTTATTGTTTCCTTATATCCAAATATGATGGTTCAAAAATTACTACTGTGCTGTGAAAGAAATTAATTGATTGATATTTATAATTAAACCAGCTCCTTGGTTCCATCTGCTCAGAGCTTGGGAAATATAATTTGAGGTTCTGGATTCCCTGAAGAGATAACTAGACAAATTCTTGTCTGCCCGCTTTTGTTTTATTTTATCCTTCTCCTTGGAAATGAAATAAGCTTCTTTGCCATTTTGTTCTGCCAAATACCAGAGTCAGTGGAAAAATAATGCCTTTTTAAAGCAGACAGTAAAGATAATTTTCTCTTAATGGATTGTCTAACTTAGCTATAGAGTAGACCAGAAAGACAGAATGAAAGTACTCTTCATTTTGGTTTGTTTCCTGCAAAGATTTTACAAATAATGAAAGCTCTGCATTTTTTCCCTTTTTTCAGAACAAAGATTAACCCGATTCTTTTGAAATAAATTGTTTTCTCTCCATATTCAGGCTATAAATAATATCACCGTTTAAAATAAGTTATTTTCCTCCTGTGTAGAGTTTCTATTTACACAGGGACAAAATACATCGAACAAAATTGAAACATCGGGGAAATGTTAAGGGGAAAAAAATTAAGAAGTATGAGTCTCCACTTAGTTTGTGAGTTTTGAGGGAAATATCCCAGGAGGCTTTAAAATCAATTGACCCTTTCCCCTTTAGCACCAGTATGTACTCTCGTATCACAAGCCATAGGCAAGGATTGCGTCTCCCTCATTCCCTGCACAATTTAGTTCAAAAGTGTGCCTCTTCATTGCCAGGATTTGTTTTAAGATTTGTAATGCTTCAGAAGCTCACAAAAATCTATTTCATAAAGTTTTTGATGTAAAATATTCCTGTAAACCAGAATGTGGTTTAGAATGAAACTCTGAAAAGGACCTGATCTGCTATTTAGAGTGTATAAGACTTTTCATTTACTATGTAAAATTGCTGGAAATTGAACAAAAATCTTCTCCTCTTTTCTTCCCCTCCCCCCAGTATTTACTCTACAATAATCACTAACTGTTTACTTAATGTAGCTGGGTGTACATGTTGTCCTAATCCATTGGAGTGTCAGAACTTTCTTAAGGCACATACTAGATGATTAATAGCTGGTATAACTTGTGAAACAAAATAATTTTAAAATTAAAGAAGAATTAGATTTGATGATCACTGATCAGTACACCCCAGACAAGATAAGCCTATGAAAGAATAGACTTGTTGCTGTTTGTTACTGTTTGTCCAGACTATAAAACCAACTGAAAGATGTTTGGAATAAAGTGCATTATATTTTCACAATATTCTAAAAAGTTTGACATTGTAAATGAAGTTTCACAGATGTTAGATTTTAGTAAGCAAAACTTCTAATTAGAAATACAAGTATTTCTTCTATATATTTTTTTTTCAAATTGTATAACTGTAAGCCTTTCAAAATGTCATAAAGTTTCCTTCTCATCTGGTCATGTATGTATATGTAGCTAAATTGGTCAACATTATGTATTATAACACTCGTCTCTCTTTTCTGCTTTATCTCCTTTTTTTTACTTCATACATTTTCCTACCTTAAACAAAAAAGGATGTCTTTTATAATCTCAACAACAAAAAACACATACAAAAAAAAAACAAAAAAGACACACCACAAAAAACACTCCAGATTCTTTCTTAGGTTTCTCTTTACTCAGATGTTCTGAGGTAGAAATCTTTTGAAGTTTATCTTTCTTCTTTCTTACTTATAGATTTCCCTTTCTCCTCACTTGTTTCAAAGAGGAAGTGAAATAAACAAAGAACATAGAGACTCGGGGAGTTGTCTGAGAACTTGAACACTTGAGTTCAAAGACTCAGAAAGGAATCTTACTTTTATAAACTGGTGTTTCTTTATAATTCTGGGAGTATTTATTTCCTTTTTTTCCAATTTGAGGGAAAATACAATTACTTCAGTTACTTCCCTTTTTTTATTCATTTGATGTTTTAAAGTTTGGAATTTTTTAACTTTATAGATTTAAAAGTAGTTATATAGCAAATGTAGAGCTTTGTGTAGTAGAATACAGGCTTTTGCCCTTTGGCACAGCAGTTACACACTAAACCCTGTTGCCCATTTCCCCTATCAATTCCCCTGAATTCCAGTAATGTGTTTAGTCTTATTTTCAAAGTAGAACTGAAAAGAACACCCCAAAATCTGTGTAATAAGATATGGACATAGACACAGCAACCTTCAAGCCCAGAGCTGTGGAGAACCTCCAAGAACAACACGTGCTCCGAGGAAGATGAAGATGAGGAAGAGGGGGTCCCAAAAAGACCCCAGACCCAAATCCCCCAGGAGGCGTGCCGGGGGGCAGAACTTAATCGTGGACTAAGGGGATTGGGTAGTAATCATTATAAAACTGTAACACCTGTGACTGGGGGAGCGCACATGGAAACTCATTATTTCCTAGAAACTTAGAAGCTCATTAAGACCTTTTATTCCTTATCTTACCTCTACCTAATTTGGTCAGAGTTTTTTTTCTCCCAAACCATTTTAGGCAACAATTTGTTAAGGAAAGACAGTGATTAATGAGAATGTAAAAGAACAAGCAGGTCTTTCCTTTCTATTCTACCAAAAAAAGTTCAGAGATTCCTGAAATTCCTGTGAGTGGCAAGTATTGCATCTGATTTTCAAAGAGATCTGAGAAGAAGGCCTATCTTTTGGCACTGCGACTTCTAAATAATGCCTAATAATCTGTGCCTACATAAAAATGTTTGGATATTGATTAAACGGGGGCCTTTAGGTAATGTTACAGGAATTTGGGGGGTTAAAATCAGTCTTGCATCTATCCTTCACACACACAAATGACGAAATTTCATGGTTCAAAATGGCTCCTCAGTATAAGGGGGACATGAACAGACTGGAGAGAGTCCGACAAGGATGAGTAGGGGACTAGAGCATCTCTCAAATAAGGAAGGCTGAGAGAGCTTGGATTGTTCAACTACAGAAGGCTTGAGGGAGTACTTGGCAGTGTTAATAAATACTTGAAGGGAGTGTGCAAAGACATACCCATGCTCTTATCAGAAAAAAAGGCAATGGGCACAATCTGAAACACAGGAGAATGAGCACCAGGAAACACTTCTTTACTGTGAGAGTGACCAAGCACTGGCGCAGATTGGTCAGAGAGCTTGTGAAGTCTCCTCCTTGGAGATACCCTGAGGGAGTCTGTGCATGGTGCTGCATAACTGGCTCTTGATGGCCCTGCTTTAGCAAACTGTTGGGTCACATCGTTTCCAGAGGTTGCTTCCAATGTTAACTGTTGTGTGATTCAGTGACTTTCAGCTTAGCCAATTCAGACAATGTTGTGGTTTAACCTCAGCCATCAACTCAGACCCACATACCCTCAGTGGGAAGGAGAAGAGAATCAGAAAACTGAGAAAACTTATGGGTTGAAGTAAAGATAGTTTAATAAGTAAAGCAGAAGTAAAGTAAAAAAAAAAAAAAAAAGCCAAGTAAAACAAGGAATTCATTCACTGCATCAGCAGGCAGGTGTTCAGCCATGCCCGGGAAAGCAGGGCTGCATCCCACGTAACAGATACTTAGGGAGAAAACATCATGGCTCTGAATGCCCCTCTTCCTTCTTCTTCCCCCAGCTTTATATGCTGAGAATGACACCATGTGGTATGGGATATTACTTTGGTCAGTTGGTGTCAGCTGTCCTAGCTGTGCAGCCCCAGCCTCCTCGGTGGTATGGGATATTACTTTGAAAAGGCCTTGGTGTTGTGTAAGGACTGCTCAGCAGTAACAAAAACATTTCTGTATTATAAATGCTGTTTCCAGAACAAATCCAAAACGTAGTCCAATACCAGCTACTACGAAGAAAATTAACTCTATCCAGGCCAAAACCACCACAGACAATTCGAACTCTTTTCTCTGAGAAAATTCTTCATGTTAATATTAAAGATGCTACCTATAACTCAAATTTCAGTTATGTGCAGCACACAGTGTACTTATTGTATGCTGGTAGGATGAGGTTAGGTATGTTTCAGGGGGGGTTATGTGTATATTTTATTGTGTAAATGTGAAAAAGAGAATAATAAAAGTGATTATGAAAATATTAAAATTTCTCTATGAGAGTAATTTTTTCCTCACACTGAATAGTAGTTTACTTTAGAAGTTTTATTGAAATTACAAGCCAGAGATGAAGAGTGAAGCAGTTAGCTCTAAAAGGAGCCAAATATGAGCACAGGCTTTTCCCATTTCAGTATTGGTAAAAACTTACAGCAGACTATAAATTTTTAAGGCTAATGAGTTTCTCTTTTATTTTCTATTTACCTGGTCTAGGATAAAAGAAACTGCCATCTAGGCAAAAGAATGCTTAGAAAAAAAACAAGTAATGAGTAACAGCTACCTGTACTAAAGCAAAACTCATACAAAAACTGTGGCAGAATTTATAAATGAGCTCGGCATTTTTTCTCAGTTGATTTACTTGTGTTTAAAAGCTTGTCAAGTTCTTAGAAAATGTTGCAAGTGAATTCTTTCTACTAGAAATAACAAGACAAAAATATGCTGCCTCTGACTTGGAGAAAGAATCTGATAAATTTATCAGAATGTTTCTTTGTTTTATAAAATCACACTGTTTCATCAAATACCATTTAGCTTAAAACGTCTTTTCCTTTGAAATTATCAAAGCTGGAGCATATAAAAGGGAAAGAGCAAATGGCAAAAGAGGAAATTGTTTGCATGAGAATATCAAATTAAAGTACCAAGGGAAAACAAGGCCCCATTTTAAGCTCCTCAAATGCAAAATTCAATAAACAGAAGAGACAAAATGAAGAAAAATAAATGTACTGATTCCTAGTGTTATTTGGAAATTAAGAATATAGTTTCAGAAAACCTTTTCAGATTTTGATACCTCTAAGTATTCCCATGGGATGCAAGAAACCAGTGTAGGAGGAAGAGACATCTGTATTTTACTCAAATACATGAGAAACGGTTATGACTAAAAATTAGTCTGGTTTTGCCTCCAGTTTTTCCTCTGACCAGAAATCATGTCTTGGCCTTGGAAAAAATTAAGATAAAAAATAAACTAACTGGTGATAAACCAAATCTTTTCAACAGTGAAATATGTTCTTGAAAAGTTCCCTATAGATGTTTAGTTTCTCATTGAAAGAAATAACAATTTTGTCTCTGAAGTGTAAATTATAACCTGAAATTTTGTTGAGCTGACTCTAAACAACTCTCCTAAAGTAATGTAAGAAATACACCATGGAGTCAAGAATTAAGCCAGTGTCTGCTGACTCTGAGGTTATTTTTTACTTGGTACTGAACAAGATAAATTGCACTGAACTGCACTTCATAGTGTAATTGAAAAAATGACAGTAGTGCGTAAACTGCTTTCTACAACAGCCACAGAGAAGGTGACAGTGAAGATTTAATTTAAATTGTTTTGTTTCAGTATTAGTACCTCCTTTGTCCCTTGAACCACCTAGAATTTTCAACTTAATTGTGATTACATGTAACTGAATTTTGTTTAATTTCAAGTAATCTTGATTAAATCTGAACACTCTACAAAGTTTCCAAATTGACACGCTGAAATGAATAAGTGAAAAAAATATTTATTTTTAAGTGTGTGGTAACAGTCTAATGGAATCCCAACTGTTTACTGAAAACATATTTTTGCAAAATATGGTGTCACGAAGGAGGTGGGGGGGACACAGAAGACTATAAGAATTTCCACCTAAAAATTTACTTTAGTCAAAAAAGCTACACTCTGTAAATAGACTGAAAAATTAGCCTGGAAATAAAAGGAGGGTTATCTGGGTAATGGGCAGAATCAGAATTCCTAGAAAATATTCCAATTTGCTTTTTATTGCTCAGCATGAACTGTGACAAATTAGATCACATGCAGTGAGTAAAGTGAAAAAGTGACCTGGGCTTACTAATTGCTGAACTGATAAATACACATAGAGGAAAAAATGTCTCTAATTAAATATTTTTAATGGTATTTCAAAGAACAATTCAGAAAAAATAAAAGAAAAAAGAAAGAAACATCAAGCTGGCTACCCAAAGGGGACAGACTTAGATAAACAATAAAACAGAAAGAGAATAAATCCCATAGCCTGTTTCAATTAATTTTTGACTACATCAGGAAAACCTTAAGCATTCTATGATTTAAAGGCAAGAGGCATTCCACATGTTTATCAATCATGTCTCTGATATTAGTAGGAATTCTCTAGCTCAAACTGAGTCAGAAAAGTTTTATCTGATGACTTAACATGAGTAAGTTATATATGCACTGTATTTTGAAATGGAATAATCTAACACTAAACTAGCTAACTACTTGCAAAAAAAGCTACTTTGACACCGAACCTAAGAAGCAGAATTTTGGTCCCACTGTCAGCTGATAGAACTCCATGACCTCATCCCGGGATTATTATGTTAACCTGGGGGATGTTGATGATACCAATGCCCACATTATACACAGGTGGCTGCCTAGAAAACTTCTTTGCCTGTGTGTCAGAGGGCACTGGACTTCCTTCTGGAAGAAACCTGCTCTCACAGGCTGTCTCTTGTCCAGTGCACTGTAGGTAAGGATGCAGTTGGAGGATGCTGGAAGAAAACTTGTACGGGTTTATCCTGTCTTTCCTCAAAGCTCATATTATGCATGTAGTTCAGCATGAGCTTCTGTCCATACTACAGATGGCTTGTGAGTTTGATGGCTCAGGTCAGGCCAGTTATTTGGAGTGAGTTCTTGACTTTCACTGCTGCCAATTGTAACTCTGCAGGAAACATGCAGGAAATCACAATAGAAAAGCAATGCTTCCTTGAATTTCCTTATCAACCTCCATACCAAACACATTTACCTTTTATATTTTCAAAAACCTACTATTTTGACCTGTGAATTATTCATATTGTTATTTACTATTTTTCTCTGATGTTAATTCTCTCTTCTTACTGTGTATTGTTTCTTATTAGCTACATTTAGTCCTTTCCCACAGAAATTGCTATGAAACAGCCCTTACTGCCATTCCATCCTCTCCATATCATTCTCTGATAATCACTCTTCTTCTCTTTTGTTTTTATTTCTTTGTGGTATTCTTTAGGGGAGGGTGGAGGGTTTGTGGGTTTGTGGGTTTGTTTGTTTTTAATTTTGTTGTCTGTTTGTGGGGGATTTTGTGTTTGTTTTGTTTTGTTTAGGGTTTTTTGGTTGTTGTTTTTGTGTTTTACATATATGTATTTTATATATGTGTGTGTGTACGTATGCATGTATGTAAAATGACCTCTTCTCTAGTTTCTTCCTCACATTTTTCCCAACCTTGTGAAAAATGGTAAATCTGTACACTTTAGTAAGCCACTTCCAAAAGATAACTAAGGAAAATTGCTAGGACCTGAAATCCTTCATTTCAGAGTATGTCACTTTTCTGTACGAATACACACTATTACAAAGGAAGGCCTCAAAATACAGGGTAGGGGAAAATGTAAACATAGCAGACATTTTTTGCAGTTTTTGTGAGATACTGGAATTTGGAAGATATCTGAGAATTTTTGTTGCTACGGAAACTACATTTTTAGCTCTATTTTCAGACCTGTTTCTTCTGGGTTTATATCTATTAGATATTTCTAAAGAAAAAGAAATCTGTCTTCTAAATACAATACAGCTAACATTCACTTTATTACTTGGGTAAAAATATTGCAAAAATGTGTCTGGAGAAACATATATGACTATTGCAGAAATTGACAGATATTGAAGAAAATGTATTCTGGCCTAAAACACTTAAATTGCCATACTTTTTCAAAGTGGTCCACTGACTTTGGAAATGTGTACTCAGACACATTTTCTGAAAATATTCCAAAAGTGCTTTGACTTTGACCTTGTGGGACTACTAAGGTAGTTTTCCATGCATCAGTTTCCACGTTGTTCAGTCCCCCAGCTCTGCACCAAGAATGCCAGTAATAGTTTGATTTATTGTCTGCTCTGGTTTTCAAATTGCATGCTTGATTCTCAGGAAACTTTCAGTTGATAGGGGAGGTGTTAAATATCAGACCAGTTATTTTTCATCATTATGAAGATAAGAAGAATTATTGTAAATAGAAGGGTCTTTTAGTTCTTCTATACTGGAAATAACACTACAGACTTCAGGGGATTTGTGAATAGTCTTAAACAGCATGAGTCCCATGTATGTTATAAAGTCTGAAAGGGTTATACCAGTTCCTTCACTCTGTTGTATTATTTGTCTTGAAAGATCTGCTACCTGTAAAGCAAAAGGAGTGGTAGAGGTTCCTATCTCACCCCTACTCTCCTCAATGCTCAGATTTTGAAAACGTACTTTCTCTTCCTTATTTTTCATCCTCGACCTTTTTCTTTTTACTATCATATGTTCTTGGACAAAATATTTTAAAAATATATAATCTTACAACACTTTACTTAATATTTTGGATACAATATCATACAGACTTACAAAATCATTGACTTAAAACTATAACTCAAATAACTCACATTTATAGTTAAAACTTAAGATTTGGCAAGGTCGCAAGGAATATTATCTTCTGGAAATTCTTAAGTTCTTTGGTAATACAATCTCTGTGGAAAACCTAATCAGTTATATATAAATATATACACAGATATATATAATCAAAGAGAGTTATTTACAATGCAACTAATAGTCTTTCCCAATGCTAAGAGAAATCAGATCACTATATCCACTTTTTAATTCCCTGTTACAGAATTTCAGAGGAGCCATAGGTAAGAAAATCTTGAAGGTCAATGGGAAGGGAACAGAATAAGATACAGACCTGAATAAAACTAACAGGATAAACTTTTCTGAGTGCTGAGGGGAGTGCAAATGCCCCCAAACTGGTAACTGTACAAATGGTCAAGATACCACTTTGTGAGGATAATGTTGATCAAAACTATTCTGCTGCTCCCAAGAAATGAGTCTGTTAGTCTGTCTTCAGTTAGTTTTTCTCAGCAAAAATCACAAGTAAAAGAATAGGACTGGACTGACCTATAAGAAACAGGAGAGGTGGGAAGAAAAAGAATAAATTGCCACTGAGTCACAAGGCAGAAGATTCTGCTACAGACAGGAGGTGGGGACGAGCTGGTTTATTTTGATGACTCTGTATTCTTCTCCCAGAGAAGGATTCTTCTGACAGAACGGAGGAAGGTAAGAACTTTAGAGTGTTTCTTCTGAAGTTTGGATCCAACTGGTAATTTCACCTCTGAATTGCTCTTCAGTGCATTGGAAGAGCAGAAAATCTACAGTGACTTCTAGAAAAAGCTTATTTCTCTGTATCAACTGTGAAGATGAGTCCATTAACATAAGAAATTTAAATGAGCACATTGGCTCAGTAGGATGAATCAGATTTTCTTCTTGAAGAAAATTTACATAAATGCAATGCTTGTGGTTTAAAACCTGTGAGATTATGAACCTGGACTATTTGGCATTTTAAGGATTTTTTTTGGTCAGGTTTTTTTGTTTGTTTGTGGTTTTGGGGAAGATGTTTGTTTGTTTTTGTTTTGGTTTTGTTTTAATTTCAGAGTAATCAAATTGTATGTTTTAAAATATCTTTTAGGATCCTTGAGGTCAACTTGACAGAACGAACATTTGTATATAAAAGTCTGTTAAAAACTGGATAAATGCATTAGTTTAAGCCTTTCTAAAATTAGTTTCCTTCTGGAATTTTTTGTTTGTTTGTTAGTTAGCTTTTGCAGGTGCAAAAGACTATGCCTCTAACACACTATTATGTTATTAATAGTGTGTAAAATAAATTTTACACTCAAAAGTATAGTCACAAAGCAGAGATTCCACGTCAGCTTAGAGATGATAAAATGGATTGTAATGCATGCATGAAGCATAATAGAGAGGTAATGAAAAAATTTTGAGATAACCCTAATGCTACTGTGTATCATGTTCACAATCTTGCACAAACTAGTTGATTTTAGACTGATGTGCTGCTGTTGCACAATTAATAGTAGTAGCAGAAGGTAATTTTAGAAACCATTTAGTTCTTTTCTTGTACAACAAGCTATGTGTCTCTTTACTTAATAATGTTCTACAAACAAGAAATGAAGAAATTCTTCATGCATATTATAATTTTTGTAGGAAGCTTTGCATTTCTTTGTTTATACAGATACATGAATGTTCAACAAAGTTCAAGTAGGTCACTCATTAATCCAGTTCAGAAGTATGTACTCCATATGCTTGTGCAGGGATGGAAGGCAAACCTACTTTCTAAATTATTCCCAGTTATAGCCCTTCATTTATAATGAGAAAGGTAGAATGAGGTATATACAATGATGTATATACCTCATTCTCTTCCTTTGTGTTGTAACATGAGAAATATTCAGCTGCCTTAATTTGTGAGAGTAAGTTCCTTGGAGCAGGATATTTCAGGAGTCAGACCATTCAAAGGACTGTTCCTGTTAGACTGCAGGTAGCCTGCTTCTAGTGCAGTCCATGCTCTGTGAACATCAATTCAGGCCATTCAGTGATCATCAACCTCAGCATCTGGAGACATTCCTGAATAAATGTAACTAATGACACTCTAGCCTTAAGAATCCTGCAATACATATATATAGCAGAATTCACCCCCTTGGCCTCTTTATATATTCAGAGTAATAACATCTGGTTCATTTATACAAGAGGTATACATATAAAATACTGAAGGTGTTACCTCTAAATATCTGCACAAAGGATACTGACCTGTCTTTGGAACCCCTCTTTTCCTAACTTGTGATATAGTTTGGCCTCATTGAGAGCTCAGGTGAAACTCTAAATTCATTAATGAATTGCTTGAGAACATTTGCTAATATGAAGAGAACAATGCCTAGGAATGAATAGTTTTAGACACCAAAGTTTTGTTTTAGGGAGATTCACCTTCACTTGCTTTTATCTATTGCCAAGTACTGGAACCCCTGTTGAGGCTTTCCTTTGTGAATCAGACTCAAGATAGCCTATCTGATGAATTCCTGGAGCTGCTTTTTATCAAGGTTGCTGATCCAGGTGGAAGAGTCAGGCTTCAACATTACTAATATGTTCTTACCTTAGTAAGTGGTGCCTGTGCTGGATTCAATGGCTCAGTCATAATTTGAGTTGTTATGCCCTTAGGGTAACCTGGGTGGCAATATCATGCCCCTGAGCTGTGGCTGGATTAATTAATTAAAAAGAACCATGTTTAACTACAGGGTGTAATAATTATTCTTTCTCAACTAGTGAATGATCAGAATAGTCCTTGGCACTTAGGACTTTGGGATTGTGTAAAGTAGCACTCCCTCAAATGCTTCTCAGTCAGAGTTTAGAAGTTAGGAGCCCAAGTATCATTCCTGGCTGGTTTTGGAGGCTGAGAGAGAGTTTATAAAGATCATAGAATCATAGAATAAGGTGGGTTGGAACGGACCTCTGAGATCATCAAGTCCAACCCTTGATCCACTACCACTACAGTTACTAAATGCCACTTCCAGTCTTTTCTTGAACACCTCCAGGGACGGACAATCCACCACCTTCCTGGGCAGCCCATTCCAGTGCCTGGTTACTCACTTCATAAAAAATTTCCTCCTCATATCTAACCTAAACCTCCCCTGGTGCTTGAGACCGTGACCTCTTGTCTTACTGCTGGTTGCCTGAGAGAAGAGACCAACCCCGACTTGGCTACAACCTCCTCTCAGGTAGTTGTAGAGAGTGATGAGGTCTCCCCTGAGCCTCCTCTTCTCCAGGCTAAACAACCCCAACTCCCTCAGCCTCTTCTCGTAGGGCTTGTGTTCCAGTCCCTTCACCAGCCTGGTCGCTCTTCTCTGGACCCGCTCCAGCACTTCAGCGTCCTTCCTGAACTGAGGGGCCCAGAACTGGACACAGCACTACAGGTGTGGCCTCACCAGTGCTGAGTACAGGGGCAGAATCACTTCCCTGCTCCTGCTGGCCACACTGATCCAGGCCAGGATGCCATTGGCCTTCTTGGCCACCTGGGCACACTGGTGGCTCATGTTCAGCTTCCCATTAATCCAAACTCCCAGGTCCCTTTCTGCCTGGCTGCTCTCCTACCACTCTGTGCCCAGCCTGTAGCGCTGTATGGGGTTGTTGTGGCCAAAGTGCAGGACCCGGCACTTGGCCTTGTTGAACCTCACCCTGTTGGAATCAGCCCAACTCTCCAGTCTGTCCAGGTCCCTCTGCAGAGCCCTCCGGCCTTCCAGTTGATCAACTCTCCCCCCCAGCTTGGTGTCATCTGCAAAAAAATATATATGCCCACTTCTCTGGACCTATTTGTGTCTGGGAAAATGTTTCATCATACTTCATTTAACAGCACAGCTATAACTATAGGGACTATTCAGAAGGGAGCTGTGTATCTGCTCCCTGTTAAAAAAGGTTTTATCTTCTTTGCATATTTGAGTAGAAGGCATTGTGAATTGTTTGTGTGTTTATGTGAGATTCATTTTGTGTCTGAGGAACCCGGTCTAGCAAAAGGTGTCTTAGCCTACAGCAGGGAAGTTGAAACCGGATCATCTTGAAAGTCTCAGGCCATTCTTATGATTCTTAATTAACTAATTTTTTTCTTTTTAATATATACTTCTCTGCCTAGTAAAAAAAAGTCAAGGAAAATATTTCCATATATATGTATATATTATTTTCTTATGTTTTGTGAATATCTGTAGGAAATGTAGAAAATAGGAAAATATTTTTAATATTTTTGTATTTACTGCATATGATCAGTTGTTTTCTCCAAATTTCCAAATGATATTTGATGGGAATTGAATGGATTAAAATCTTGCTTTGGGCAAAAAGAGAGGAAAACAGAGCCTGTCTAACCAGAAACTTTAAAACTGAATAGGAAATGTATTTTAGAAAGTGGCCTTTGCTGAGACAGTGTGAAGCCTCAGCCAATGAACATTAACTTTTAACATTGAACTTCCCTGGAGTGAGCTTCAAAAGAAGCATGTAGACTATGTTTAAGAAGAAAAACAGAAGAAAAGGCAGGTAGATACTAGAAACCATGGAGATTTCCAAATCCATGAATTTTAACATTTGATTTGGTTTGGTTTTGGCTCAGAACTTTCATTCTGTAATTCAATAAAAAGTAATGATTACTTGGTTTAAGGGAAATATCCTTTTTCTTAGAAATAAACACTGATGATCAGCTGAACTTCCCAATTTATTGAGTGAATTTAAATCGCTCTAGGGCACAGACAAAAAACAGAGGTATTCTGACTTTTGGATCAAAGAAGCCAAGCAGGTTCAACATTGTAGCCTCTAACAGACAGTTTTGAGAATAATTACAGAAAAAAAAAAAATCTAAAAAATCAGATTTCTGAGCAAAATTCAGCTGCACCATAAAATGAAGAAACACTTTACAGAAATAAGAGATTACACCTTGGAAATAGAGTGAGAAAAACTGGAGTCCCTGCTGTTATACACAGTGATCAAGAGAAAGGAGCATATTTCTCTAGACTTATCTGATATTTTTCACCATCTAAGGAAATATAGAAGTAGAGATTATAATCAAATAATCCTTCTATTTTTCTGTTCCATGCACATGGATCATACGTCTGAGGTGTAGAAGCAACTATAAAAAGACAATTCTTGCAACTATTTTTCATTTAAGGAAGTCTCCAAACTCTTCCAAGAAATCTCAATATGAGCATGGAGAATCCAGAGTTTCTGTATTCCAAAGCTTTAATTTGGAATAGCTGCAGTCACGGGATCCTTGAAAGACTTAATTGGAATGTAAATATGAGACATTAATTATCTGCCTCCTCCCCTACTCGTTCATATTAATAATGACTTCAGCAAATGACATTCCTCTAGCTGGAACAAAATATATTCACAACTGTCAAATATTGTAAATAGTGTTTCCTGCAGACTCAGTAAACTGCTCCAGGACACATATAGAGAACTGATTTTAAAAACTTAAAATTTCATATTAGTTGCTTTCTTTCTGTGCAATCCTTTAATACTTGTACTGACTTCTTCCAGTAAACTGTTGTTTCTTTTTCCTACAGATAACCCTGGTGCCTTTAAACTAATTTAATTATTTCAGGTTGTTTTTTTTTTTATGTTGGGAGTTTTTTGTTTGTTTTTGATTTTTTTGTTTGCCTGTTTTTGGAGGGGTTTTTTCCCTAAAACGAGCATATTTAGGTAACTAATAAAAGTTTATTCAATGTTTTTACCAGAAGTTTCCTTGTTTCCTTTGTTTGTCACTCCTCCCACCCCTGTCCCTCTCCCTTACTCCCCAGCAGAAACACTACTATAACCCTGCTTCTCCCCTTTTCCGTCTCCATTTCTTCCACCCCCACTCCCCCAAAAAAAGGTATTTAAGAACAGTCATTTAAAACATCAAGGAAGTTTTAATTTAGATAATTAATTTTCTGTTCTGCAATATTTTCCCAGGACTAATAAGATCTTCTGATATAAAAGTGACCATTTATATATGCCCTTGGAGCCTAAAAGGTTTTGCTTAATTAGAGAGCCTCCTTAAGGGAGAAATAGAAGTATTGGTAAATCTCAATGAAAATCACTGTAGGACATTTAATTTCTTTTTTTTTTTTTTTTTTCCCCCCCGGAAAGGTTGTAAAAAAAAATCTATGNTAAAATCCAATGAAAATCCCTGTAGGGCATTTAATTTTTTTTTTTTTTTTTTTTTTTTCCCCCAGGAAAGGTTAGTAAAATAAACTCTATGTTTAGTTGAAACATTAATTTTTCTATTTTCAAGTGACCGGCTTATTTTTATTTATTTAGTGGGAAAAAAAATCAAAGTAAGAAGAAAGACAAAAAACTAGACTCTTTTTTGCCTGTTCTGCTATTACTGAAACCAGTCCAACAGAGATATTATATCAAAGCTACACAATATATCTGATTTATGCCTTAAAGTAGTTAAGATTTTAAAATCGAGATAAAGTGGTTGTAAATGCATGTAAGAACTGAAAGAAGGGCCTTAAATACCTTAGAATAACAGTAGTACTGTAATGTAGTACTACATTTAACTAAATATATTCATATATGCTTCTGTCTAACAGATACAGAAGTTTATCATGAAGCAATGTGAACAATCATCAAAATGATTCATGGTTGTCTCAGTACAGCTAAAATCAACTCTTAATAACTTTTGGAATCTCCTTTAATATTTTTAAATTTTTTTTAGGCTTTCAACAAAGTTTAAAAAATCATAAATCATGGCTTATATATAGAACATATTAACACAACTATTAGCAAAGTCATTAAGCAAGGGGCAAATAGCTTCCTATATAGATACAATATTTTGTAAATTTGGATGGCAGGGTTTTGATGAAAATCATAAATGCATCTTAATGTTTTGCAAAATGGATGTTTCATAAACTGCTTAGGCACTAAATACTTCAGTTTCATGTGACAAATTAAAATCTCATAACTCAAAAAACTGGGAAGATAACTATCAAAATGCTGCTTTCAAAGAGATAGACAGAGAAGTGCTATGGAGATATAGCTCCCATCCTATCTCTTAGGGGTTTAAATATAGAGAGTGAAAGAGGATAATTTCAAGAGAATCTATCTCATGAAAATAATTATTTCTAGGGACTAAGAGCAGGCTCATGTTCAAGAGAATTATTACATATGCTAATAAAGTTACTATTTGGCTTCATCGATTTAGCTAAAAGCATCTATCCCAGGGAATAGTCTCTTCCTATTGCTGGTAATTTGAGCAGTACAGAGTGGATATCCCCTTCTGAGATGACTAGTCACTTCACACCACACAGCATATCAACAAGAGTCTACTTTGGGCTTCCTCTAATCTTCAATCATGTATGCTGCTGCCTGAAGATCCGGGGAGAAAAAAACTCTCCAGGCAATATTAGATAAGATAAAGAGCAGCTCTTTTAGTGAAGGCCTTCTGGCCGCAGAATACAAAGGCCTGTGTGCTCAGATAGAGAATTCTTACACTTTTATATCTTTTACAAATTATCATATCTAGTGGGGACATCCAATCCTAAGACCTCTTTTGTCCAGGTATCACCCTCAGAACTGCCCCACTGGAGCCCCTCCAAGGGCCTTGAGCCTTCTATCTTGTTTTGTCTACCATATCTCTTGTTATTCTGGTCCCATCCCAAAGGAATGTTGTTGCTAAAAATCTATTGCCTTGAAAAGATGGTGAAAAGATGGTTAAATCAAAGCTTCAGGAGTGTGACACACAAACTGCAAGAAAGTAACAGTCTAAAGTGAAGCAAAACTCCAGCTAAATTAAAATCTACAAAGAACTAAAAATCCTAAAAATTGAAAGGCATCATACACACACATATATCTATATATACACATAAACACACAACTTTTTTTTTGCCCAGTTCATAATTTTCTGTATTGAAGTAAAGGCTGTACTGAATAATCAAATATCGTAGAGGATGCAAAGCTCTGAGGAACATGGTCTAGTGGAAGATGTGGCATTTGGAACTAGATGATCTTTAAGGTCCCTTTCAATCCAAGTCTTTCTATGATTCTAGGAAATCTGAGACCATTTTCAAGCATATACTATTATATAAAACACTAGTTTCATCTTGAATTTGAAATATATTTTCATTTCGGTTAGTAATACTCTACATCTCTTCCAGCAAATAATTGATATTCTGTATTTTAAATTAGATGTTTTCTTTCATGTGTTGATTGCTGCATACTTTCCTTACTTAATCTCAAAAGATTTTCCAAACTTCACTTCTTTTATCTGGTATTTTATTTCAAAACAATATATAAGAAAGATTTTATACAAATGCTGGAATGAATGAGCTAAATGAGGTACCATGAAATGTAACTCAGTACAGAGCTGAGGAAATGAAAAAGGTGAATAAATATGAAAAGGCAGGTTATGCTCCTTTGATATTTTCTCTTTCTTTCTCATGCTATAAAATTTATAACTGTGTTGATGTTTGAATTCAGAAACCTTTATGCACTAAGTAATAACACAATAATAATCTTTTCTCTGAAGAAAAACTAATTTTTTTCCCCTCAAATAGATGCTTTTTCTTTGTAAAACCGCTGTGTTTTTTCTGAGAAAAAACATTAAAATTAAGTTTTTCACTAACATAGCAAAATGTCACTACTTCTGCTTCTGAACTGAACCTCAGCTGGAGATGGGAGGAACTTCTAGCACGTAGTATATTGCATCAGTGAAAATGACAGCTGTGGGGGGCACTCTGCAAAAGATGAGAGCTGCTTCTCATAGAAGATGTGGATGAATATCAGCCTGCTCTTCTCAAAATTTAGCTGACTTGTAGCAGGATTTCTGCACATATTCAGTGGGTCCCAGAGCCGGATTGTTGGAGTTATTTCTTCTTAGAGCAGTAATAACTGTAAGCCCTGATGCAAACCAGCCAAACACTTTCTGTATAATCTTTCTCTTTTAGATCACCACATGGTAAGAGAGAAAGAAAGAAGCAACACAGCCAAAACCTTAGAATAAATAGCTGATAAGTTTGAAATATCTAGGGATAATATACCACCACCACCAAGAAATAAAAAAGACAAGTGCTCACTGTGATGCTGACATGAAGTAAACACCAAGGCTGTGTTTCAGAAAAGTAATAATGATATATTGCATAGCCTTAATGCTTAAAGCTTATGTTCATAGCTGCTCATTTCATGGTTTGAAATATATGACAACTAGAGTGGGAAATAAAATTAAAGATTTGAAAAAGTGATATAAATGTTATGTGTATAAAGAGACTGAAGGACTGAACATGATGCATTTCAGCAAGGCTCAATCAATATTAAGATATGATCAATGGCTGAAATGTAAGATCCTAAAGCATAACAACACAAATCAAAGGCAGGAGTTATTCACAGCCTTAGAACATGACAGGAGAAAAAGCAATGGTCAAAATCTAAAAACTGACAAATCCAAACTGTACAGGAAAAAATCCCAAGCAAATAAACAAAAAAACCCCAAACCAAACAAAAGTCCACAAAAACAACATAAAAAGAAAGCCAACTCCCCTGAAAACAACTAAAAAACCGAACACAACCCCCCACCCCAGAAAAAACAAACAAATAAACAAACAAACAAACAAAACCCCCCAAAAAAACAACCAAAAAGAAAAAAAGAAAGGTTTATGAACAGCCAAAGCAGTCAAAACGACTGTCAGATTACAAAGGAATTTGGGGCTTTCATTAACTGGTAATGAGTTCTCTAGAAAATGCTGAGGATCAGAAGGTGCAAACAGAAAAGTCCTTCCTGGTTTTGTCACTTATGATTCATTAGAATTTTTGTTTTCTTATTGATTTTCTTTATAATTGCCTCAGAAACATCCTGTAGGCTTTAACAGGATTAGATTATTCTTTCAAAGTATCATTTGTTTAAAAAACATTTTTCCTCAATCAAGTTTACTCTAGGATCTACTTTCAATGCCTTGGAGCTTTTAGTTTAAATTATTTTAATCTCCAATTATTTAATTACTTCCAAGTGTCATGGATGTCCTTATTTACTGTTTTCTTAATTACTGTTTTCAGTCTTTTAGCTGCAGAAATTGTGCTTCCCTCTTTATTTTGTCTGGTAGATGATAGTTTCAGACAAGAGCTATTACATCTGTATACTCTTTATTTTGCATTGGATCATGAATGAAAAAAAAAATCTGAGTTTTTTCCTCCTTCTTTGGAAATGTGATCCAAAGATTACAGTAGCAATGCAGTATTCATGTAATACCGAAGATCAAAAATCTTTGACCCCAATGTTTCCAATGAATGCTTAATTTAGAAGAAGATTTAATTTAAGAGGATAAAATGGGGGGGCAGGAGGGGGGGAGCTAGTTCAGAAGCTTCATTGCGACATGCAAAGTTAAAGAAGCTTTAAAAAAAAAAGTAAAACGACCTTTAACTTTGCATTTTAAGAAGACAAAGTGCAGACAGGAGAAACTCAGAGAAAAAGACTTTATCTCTTACATTCAGAACTACAGCTCAGTTCTTCTGCCGTTTCCGTTCTCTAGTGCCTTCTTCCTACCCTTCCCTTACCTCAAATGCTCTTGCTTTGGCATTTATTTAATCTATGGTAGCATCATTGAGAGGTCATCTTCTGCTTGTAGGGTTCTTCTTTCAAATAAATCATTGATGAACTACTTGATTTACAAATTTCTTTTGCTTGTTATTTTTCATGAGGTGTCACAGATTTACATTAGTAAATCAGCATTTCAATTGTATATTTTATTATATAGTAAATATATTAATAGCAAAAATTGTTGCTATCCCCTCCAAGAGGAGAGAGAAGGAAATATTCTACTTTAAATGCTTATGTAAATAATTGATATCTAACCTATCCCATGTATAACTGATAGTGAAATGAATATGTATCTATGAAATGAACTTGTATCTAACCTTACACACACATCCTCTGTGGCCTTAAGTCCAATAAACATCTTTAAAATCAGGATTTGTGGTACTTATATATTCAGTTTCATTTCTAATGACTACAAGCATATTGTATCATAGACTGAGTGGAAGAAACCATGGTAATAAAACCCAGAACATTCTCTTGATTTTTTTTTTTTTTACCCTTGCCAAGCATGTAGCCAATAAAAACTGATTTGTATGTAATTTTGTTTGTATTTTTTTTACTAATAGTATTTTAACATTTTTCAGCTACCATGTTTTGAAAATGAAATAGATTTAGTAAGCCTGAAACAATTAAAATAAATTTAAGCAACTGAAAACTTTTCCTTATCAGTAAGGGATACCACTTTTAATGACACACATTTGCACCAAAATTATTTGTATCGTCTGATCATTCGGTAGTTGTCTTGAAGAGTTTTTAATGATTAATGTTGCTATGGTGCTGACTGGGTTCTAGATCCAGTAGACAATTTAGACTTTTTCCTCAAAGGTACAATTCTTCCAACCAAAGGTGTGTAATTTTGATGAGATTTGGTGAACCATCTAAAGTCACTACCTTGCAAAATTATATTCAGCTGTCACTTCCCCAGACATGTCTGAAGCTCTTCAGTCTTGACTGAGATCAACTCCTGGTATTTAGGCTGAATCTCAGTTATATAACTATTTGAATGATATGATTCCTTACAGCAAATATGGGTGCTGAAGAAATGAGGCTGCAAACACCATAATTCAGTTTTCAGTACTCTCTGCAGAGCTCTCTCTGCATTCCCCTTTTATTAACCTCTTCAGATAAGCAGCACCTGGTGTTGTCTTTTAGTTAACTAGAATTCCCAGGTCCTTTTGCAAACTCAATGTTTTGATTCACACACTCCTTCTCAGCTTCAAGGCTGAAACACTCCCTTTCGATTCTAATTAACTAAATGCTGGCTGAACTTGTTCTCACAATTTCTATATCCTTTGTTTTTCAATTTGGACTCCTCTGCTGGAGACTTATCTTGAGACCACCAACTTCAGTAATGCTTTTGCTCATATCTGTCATGACTGTTTCTTCCCTGTTACAGTCATACAGCTTATGACTGCATAGACAACAACCAACCAGAAGGGGGGTACAGCAGTTTTAAATTATAATTAAGCTGGAATCTGAGTGTGTCACAACATCCTGAGCAGTCAGTCATACTCACAGACAAATTTGCCCACAGTTACCTTAGCCTTCGTTATACCGCAATGTTCTGTTGTACTCTTCAGACTTCTTAGGAAACCTTATTCATCAGGAGTAAAAGCGTCAAGCTGGTTCTCCTTTATAATGCATCAACTCAGTGTCTTCAGTTTTGTGATAGAAAAGTAGCCAAGGAAGGTTTTTCTCATGGTATAATGCATACGTAAGACACTAAACCTTTTGTTTATACATTTGGTTCTTTTAGTACTCCTCAGCTTCTATTATGCCAAAATTAATTCTAATTTACTAATATGATATCAATACCTACATCAGATTAGCCACAATTCAAGTACATCCTCCAGCTTTGTGGCATAAAACTAAGTTATATTAATGGGGATGTAGACCATTTGGGTCTTTTTGGAATAAGTGGATGAATTGGCAAGGTAAAATATCCCTAAAGGCTGCTTTTCTAATACATTGTAATCAACAGAACAAAGACAATATAACTGTAACAGTAAATAAATTGAAAATTTTCAAAATTATAGTTATTTCCAGAAGTTTTGTATCAACAGCTATATACTGAAATAACAATTTAGACTAACTATGTGTTATGAGCACTGTGCTGGGATGTTCAGCTGAAAAGTACAAACTCGTGTATTGAAAGTGCCCAGCCTGAAGGCTCTTCATAGTTATGTATGTGTGTCCATAGTTATCTGTGTGATCTTAGCCCATTGATTTCTCACAAGTAACATTTATTAACATGTGTGGTTATTAATATACTCAAATGCTAGACATGGGTGGAAAACATCAACATGTCCTTTAAAAAAAATTAAACATCTTCTTTAATCTTCTTTATTATAAAAATTAATTTAGCATTCCAGCTATGGTTTTCTTTGAGATTTTGTCTCTATTTTTACATTATTGTACTTCAGAAGCTTCTGTTTATTTTACCTTGTGTTTTGATTTGTCTCATACTGTGCTTACTTTTGTTTGTTGCTAGGGCTTGTTGATTATTATTCATAATTGTTATTCTAAATTTTCTCCCTTATTTAGGGATTGATTTTAAAACTTATGTTCCTATTCCTGAAACTATGTCTTTCTCATCACCTGATCTTAAAAACATATGCACTTATGACAAGAAATGGATTTCTCAAGATCAGAGAAGAAATAATAAGAAGTGACCCAGAAGGCTGCTGTTTCTGCTTCCATTTCCTTTGATTTAGTCATTAAACCATGTGCAGAGAACAGCTAAGGAAAATACACTATACTTAAATGGACATCCCAGTTTCTTTTCATCCTAAAATTTAAAATACTCACCACACTTAAGTTAATGAAGCATATATGAATGACTGCAGTAGTTACTTAGAAAGACATTGCTGATGAACCATGTTTAATCGGAGTACTGTCAGAAATCAGGTACAGTATCTGCATATCACAGTGAAATGCATAGAAAACTTAATTAGAACATCAAAAGGACAAATTTGTGTTTTATTTGATGGAAGGCGTTGCTCTCAGATTTTCTACATACAGATTCATAAGTAAAATGTTAGGGGAAAAAGATGAATCTTGGCAACATCACTTGATGGACATTTTGCACTAAGGAATCATGTCATATTTCCCTGAGGACCAGCCCTAAATCTCTGAAAAGAGATTATTATAAACAATTGAACAGACATGTCAGAAACCATATACATGACAAATCTTTGGCTACATCAGTGCATACACACACACACAGTCATACACAAAATGTATCCTGTGTGAAAAGAAGTATTATATAATTCAAGGGAAGCAAAACTTAAATAACAGCAAATCATACTTTTTACAAAATAGCATAAAGAGAAGAATATGAAATAAAAATGTTGAATATTGGAAAACAAAATTGTACTATATAAATAGATTATTAAATAATTTTAATGCAGTACATAGAAGTATGCACTCATATCTAGATGGTAACAAATATTTGCTCCACGGAAATTATCTCTATACTAAGATTTTTGCAAGGCTTGTGGATTTTTAATTGTCCTAACTTCTTTCTTTCATTTAGTGTCAATTATTGATATAGTATTGTTAAGGGTCACTAATTCATTGGGTTTTGTCATTAACCTTCTGGAATATACCTTTAGATATCACTAACTCTATTATAATTTTCTAAGATTGCTTTTTCTTTATAGAGAAGGGTTAGTTCTAACCACTTTTGATTTAGACGTAGCTGAAGATCAAATTAATTTTGTTTATTATTTATTCAATACCATGAAAATATAGTTTTGCAAAAAAACTTGGAAAAACCTTGGACTTAAATGTTGAATTAAATAATAAAAAGGATAGGTTTTCCTCTTAGCTCAGACTGACAATTAATATACTTTAAGGAGAAAATGTATATTTCAGAAAATCACTGTGAACTTGACTAATGGATATATGGGTGCATAGGAGCTTATTTGCATAACTATATGCTATAAGTTTCGCATTTCACTCACAATATTTATTGTTTGGCTTCCTTCCATGCACCGATGATTTTAACTTTACAAAGCCCTAGTGAATAAAACACTGGGTTTAATATTTTTTACCTCAAACTAAGGTAAAAATAGGAATGACTTACCTGAGACTAAAAGGCCAGTCAGAGCTGGAATTCAACTCAGACTGCCTAAACCTTACATCGATGAGTACATAAGCACATATTTGTTTCCTCACGACGTGTTCAAAGACACTGCTATGGAATACCTTAGCTGATGATATTCAGGAGCAAGCAACTCTTTTATGATTTCATTGTCTGTAACAATTATTTTTCTTAAAATTATAGTCATTTATATTATAACTGGGTTGGCAGGCATGTAGGGAGATTTACTAGCTATAGGACTGAGATAATAGAAATCTCAGGAAGCTCATTGGAGACAAATATATAGGCCAGCAGCTTGAAATTTCAAACAGAAATTATACTAAGAATTGACAGTTTTAGATAAAATTTTGCAAAAAAGGCCAAGGGTCCTGGTGAATATCCAGGGGGAAGCAGAACCTGAGTTAACAGTACATGTTTGTGGCAGGAAGGGTTAACCATGTGTTGGGCTACATTAGAGTTTGTCCACATGGTCATGGAATTGATTATTCCCTTCCAGTCACCCTTATGAGTCCACACCTGCATTAGTTTTTCCAATTTGGGACCCTAATGCAAGAGAAATATTGAAAAACTGGAGTCTAAAGGAGAACCACTGAGATGACTGAGAAATAGAGGACAATACCTGTAAGGATAGGCATTAGACTTATTTAGCCTCGGTAAGAGAACGACAGTGGAAGAACCACATTATGGTGTTTTGGTATCTTAAAAACGGGTCACAAAATTTAAGGAGGAGGACTATTTTTTAAAATGTGAAACGATGAGAACAATAACAATACAAATGAAATTTTCATTGAATGCAAGGGGGAAAAAAAAACCAAAATGAAAACAATTAAGCACTAGAACAGGTCGACCAAGAAAACTGAGAATTCTCCATCCTTGGAAACTCATCCAGACAAAACCAGCCTCATCTAATTTTAAGTAAGTTCTGCTCTGAAGAGGGATCAGGACTAGATAACTTATAGGGTCTCTTCCAACCCCATCATAATCTGTGATTCTATTGCAAGTCAGTTTTTACCAAGCCTCACAGCTTAATAGGGTGGGTTTTTTCTCTGCTTAATGTAGTTTTAAATAGATACAACACCAGAAATACATACATAAATAAGATACATCCGTGCTACTGCAGCCAGGAACTACTATGTGAGTATCCCAGTATTACAAAGACCTTCAGACTATTTTGAAAACATTAATGATTTATCCTGTGTATGTTTAGCTATCAAAAAACCAAAAAGGCTTATTTTACAATTCTTTATATCCAAAGGGAGATTATTCAACTCTTAAGTAATGATATATTGAAGATTAAGATTCTCAGAAATTTTATCTCTCATGATGAATCTATTATGAGAAGGTCAGGAAAAAAAGGCTGCGTTTTTTTGTTTATTTATTTAACTATAAAAAGAGCTAAAATTCTTTTCTCTATTCCTATCATAGAGATTTTATAATTCAAAAATTCATATTGAACACACGAGTTCTTGGTTTTTGTTGTTGGTTTTTTTGTGTTTTTTTTTTTTTTTTTATTTTTATAGCACGAAAACCACATTAACTTCAAAGGAAAATATAGGTTTAATATATTGCTTTGTTTTAAATGATGGAAGATAAAATCCATATAGGAAGGTAGTTCACTTTTCAATAAACATTTGTTGCAGAATACACTATATATTGCCACTGTTTGTTGATAACAGCATTTCAGGGCTTTCATCTAAGCTGTTTTGAACATCTGAAAGACAATCTTTTACGTAATCTACTGTTTCACTTCCTTCAAGTTCTGCATATTGAAGTTTGATTTCACAAGTTATTCAGTATAGTTCTTTGAGTATGGTCAGGGCAGCGCATATTCTCTTCTTTGGACAGAATATATACTGGTAACAAAAGTAGGTCTGCCATCAAGTGGCTCAGAGAACTTTTTTTTATTCATTTGAAGGTCCCATGAACTCATCAAATCTTTCCCTGAGATGATAACAAAATCTGTTTGAAAGTCAGTATAAAGGAAAAGAAAATTAACAATCAAATCTAAGATTATGAATCTATATTACTCAATTATTTTTTGTCATATATTTTCCATCATCCTTCATTTATGTATTATGGATACAGCTCTGATGCTGTAAATCAAGCCATATTGGAAAATCAGTGTGATGGTTTTGCAGAGTTACCGGAGGACTGAGACTCCAAACAAGTCACTCCCTCTTTTTTTAACCTCTTCCCACACCTACCCAATCATGAAGGGACAGTACAAAGATATATAAGTAAAAAAATAACAATTTACTAAAGGAAATAGCAGCAACTGCAAAGATACTAAGGAAGATATCTTTCTATCTATCTATCTATTTGGCTTAAGCCAAATGAGGCAGAAACTATTTCCTAGCCCTTCCACCATTAGGACAAAACCAAAATGGCCGTTGCCTTGTGGTTTCCCCAAACAAAGACAAAATGTCTGAGAGGCTCCCCATCCCCTCTGGACCATATGGTCAGGATAAAAAAACAATGGAGGACTGGAGCAAAGCAAAATCTGGAAAACGATTTTGTCTGAAATAAGTTATGCTGACAAAAATGCTGACTCTGGCAGTGGCAGCAGCAGCGATAAAACAGAGACTTTGGGCTTGCAGCGGCTCCTGGCAGCAAAAGCGGAGGCAAGGCAGCAACTCCGGGATTATGGTGTCTGGTGATAGTGGGGCAGTGGCTCTGGGGCTGGACCACAACTCCGGCAGGGGCGGCTCCTTCCCTCTCATGCTTAAGGAGTCAGTCCATCAATAAATGATGAAATGGGATAGAATAGATAATTGGTCACACCAACCTAATGCTAAACCCTGCCTCCTTTCCCTACAACTAGGACAGTAAATTACTGTAATCTGTAGATATATGGGCCAGAGACCTGGTTATGTCAATCAAGTTATCATACTGGTACTCTTACTTATCATAGTGGTATGATAAAACTCTTTGGAGTTTGGGGTCTTTGTTTTCATTGCAATGTCTCTATATTTAAGGAGTATGTTCTTAAGTAAACAGATACGAAAATAACCATGAAAAATAAAGGGGTATAGTTAAGGCCTTTGGTATAATAAGGGATGTTTTCATGGAGTTATTTTACCCACATTTGTAACTAACTTATCTGAGCTTGTTTCTGTTCTTCTCAGAATGAAGAAACTTCTTGCAGCTGTCCCTTCTCCAGGTCATGCTCACAGATCCAGCACAATGAATGAGTTCCACTTATCTTTAATGAACTGTTTTCTTTGGAGTCCATTCATAGTAAAGAATTTTGAAATCTTATGTTGTAGGAATGTATGGGCTACTTGAGGAAAAGTGTTTGAAACGTGTATTAGGTTGAATAGAGCTAACAACAAAGTTGGAAACTTAAGGAAAATCTGAAATTACTTAGGAAGGCAATAAAAAAAATATATTATGGGAGATCAAAAAAGCTAGATGTATGGAGGGTACTATGGAGACTCTTGGCATAGGCAAAATTTATGATTTAATCTACTATGTACGAAGTTACTGCTACGATTTAACAAAAACCTATGATTAAATAGATACATAAATAAACATTTTGTAATATTTTGTAGTCAGTTGGATTTTTCCTATTTGAATTTTAAATGTAATCTTCTATGTTATTTGTAAAATTATCACCTCCTAAATATTAACAATTAGTAGCTTTACATCATTCTGATTAGAGTTTCTATTTACAAGACCATATTCAGGATTTAAAGAAATCTTCAGTCTTTCCTGTGTAAAATATTTCCCAACTGTGCAAAGTATAGCATAATCCAATAGCCCTCTAATAAATATTAGAAGCTGCTTCAAGGGGCATATGTTTTGGGCATATGTAATAAATTTATTGGTAGAACATATAGATCTTGGATATCTAAGGCATCAAACCTGCACTGCTTCTAATGCTCCAGAAAAGGAGCATATTATCATCACTAAGGACCTAATAGATAATCATACTACCAGTAAAATTCAAATAAATTCTTTTAATTCATGTTCTTTTTATATATGGTGAGAATCTGAATTTATGAGGCCCCTAAGGAATACACTAGCCCTCTCTGAACTCTGTCATTGCCTTTCAAGTTGTAAGTTACACTGTTAAAGCAATCAAATGGACTGAAAAATAGCACAAACACAATTGTCATGCAAGAAAACTTGACCAAAAGCTTCTCAGCATTTTAAAGATTTATATATAGTATATATTTTTCTTTGTAATTATATCTGTGTGCACTTGAAAATTATTAGGATGCTTCAGAAGTAGCTTTCTGGCATTTTTCTATAGCTTGTCAAAAGTATGAGTAAACTTAAATTCCCTAATTAGTTGTTTATTCCTCCATATTTTAAAATAGCTTAATAATTTTAGATGTTTTGGTCTTGTTGTGGTTTTGTTGCTATTAAGAGTTTTTTTGGTTTTGGTTTTTTTTCTGAAGTGCATTTAAGCTGACAGCTCATTTATCAAGCTTCAGCCTGATGCAATTTGAAGTTGCTGAGTCCTTTAAAGACCTATACTCAACACTTTGATTATGGAAGAGTTGTATCAGTCTTACCTATATTGACTTTTCTGGCAGAAAAAGTCAATCCTGGCATTGTGATAATTTCTGGCATTCTGGCAGAGTGATAATACCAAAATAGAACATCCATGAGGGTAAAAGTTATCTGCCTTAGTCATGCTGCAAAGAAATGGAAATAGAAAATTAAAAAAAGCAAACATTTTTGAAAATAAAAGGACTTACAAAAGCAGAAAGGGTAACCCTAGACATAGTAGTTATCTTTCAACCATTTGATGTATCCAGTGAAATCATATATATAATATGATATTGTACATACATCAGACATTGAAGGTAATATCTGTCATGCTCTATGCATTCTGTACATTATCACAACACCATAAATGTTATCTGACACAAAGTAATGGTTTTATTGTTTTGGCTGTGGTTATAAACTAAAGCTGAAGAAATAGACTGGGAAAAGGTAACAAAAAAGAAAACCAAAGGACAGAGGTAATTTTAAGATTTTATTGCAAAAGCACACACAAAGTAGGTATACTGCACTACCACACTCTGCTTCTACGCTGAATTTCCTTAGTAATAAATTATCCAGATTTTCTGTCAGGCTGTGAAGTTTCAAGCACTGCAAAAAATCATACACAGATTTTACTCCACTTTGTGGCAAGCAGCACATCATTGAAAGTTTCATAGACCTTTTTTCCAGCTTTTTAGTGAAAGTACTGAAGTTGTGAAACTACGAAATTTCATATCAATTGATTTTCTGAGAAGGCTTAAATTAAGTTTCACTTAAAATTATTTTGTCATTTTTAATGAAGTAAGTGAACTAGTCAGTGAACTTAAATATAATGTAAACTAGGAGATTTTATTCAATGCAATTCACAACTTTGAATAGTCAAATGGTCAAATACCGAACCATTAGTTTTAATGCATAAATTATGTATTTATAAAGCACAAACTTTATACAGTATCATGAAAACATCCATCAGTTATTTGACAGGGTAGATAAATTGAATAAGAAAATCACAATCCATAATACCTTCTCCATAGAACAGGCTCCTGAAAACTTTTTAATTTACCTTAAATGAATAAGAAAAAGATGCAGGATTATGGGCAAATGATCAGATTTATGATTCATCAGCTTCTTACATCCACAATTGTTTGGAAAAAGAAACAAAATCATGGATAATAAATGAAGAAAGGCACTGAAAGTCTGTCACTCAACACATGCCGTTGTGAACTGGAGAAGCATGAGAGAGTGAACTGAATGATTGTTCTCATCAAATGGTGCTAAGAGAAGAAAAATTATGATTTTTGAAACAATGAATGAATAGAATTTTTATTTATAATATACAAAGTACAACTCAGAGATTACAGTCTAAGACCACATTATACCTTGTTGCATAAGAAAAAATGAGAAAAGGGATATAAGTTTTCCTAGATATTTTTCACTTAATGAGAACCTGTATAAATTGTTTTTTATTTCTCAATAAGTCTTCATGTATTCAGAGTCACTGAACTACAGAGGGAATACAGTAAAAATATAAAAAGATAATATAATGGTTAATTGCAGAGTAAAATCTACTCAGGTACTGTAGGAGAACAATATAGTTATCTAAATTAGCACCTTTACTGAGAAGGTAAACAGTGTGGCTCCTGCTGTATATTGTTGTGTTGGTTTGTTCTCCCAGATGTAGGATTTTGCATTTCACCTTTCAAATTTCATGAAGTTCCTGTCAGCCCATTTTCCAGTCTGCCAGAGTCCCTCTGGATTGCAGCATGGCCCTCTGGTGCATCAGTCACTCCTCACAGCTATATATCATCAGCAAACTGTCTGAGGGTGTACTCTGTCCCTCACTAATAAAGATGTTAAACAGTACCAAACCCAGTATTGACTCTTGGGTTACACACCACTAGTGACTTCTTTCCAACTAGTCTTTTAGCCATTCATCAATGAGCCACCTTAGCATCTGCTCATGTAGCCCAGACGTAACTCCCATGAAGTGAAATAAAAAAAACATTGATATTAGAAGCATATTCTTTTATTTCAGCAACAGTACTAGCTACTTTTGTCTAGAAAAGAAAAATATTTGTACCCATTAGTCTGGCAATACTGTGTACACAGGACATAGTGGATATAAGCTGAGAGGTGGAAAGATTCAGTATGCATCAATACTGTATTTTGTCTCACTGACACAAATTTACTGGCCTCCAGAAGCTCATCTTGAATGGTCTTTTTAATACACAGGTAAATGTATTTATGAACACAGTCTAGAAAATATGGCTTCCAAACCACTTTACAATAATTCTAGGAGGGTTTTTTTTTAATCTACAAAAATTTGAAGAGGTGACAAACAAGAAAATTATCAAGATCTATTGTACATACATCAAAAGTAGCTTTTTTTGATCCTTCTCAGGATCTGATGATATCAAAGAATCAAAGGCTGTGAAATCGAGTCTTCACTGAGAACTCTCTTCTATGCTTAACAAAGGAAGTTTTTTCCTTCTCCAGTTTACAACTGATTTTTCCACTTAAGAAAGAGAAAACCATGGCAATATTAATGTAGAGAACTATGCTACTTCAGAATTCATGCTACTTATGATGAATTTAATTCTATCACTTTATTTTAAAAGTATAAATGTATGTTGGATTCTATGCACCACTGAAGGCAATAGGAATTTAGTTGGGCTTTATTCATTCTGAAAGACACAAAAGCATCTTCATGGTTTCCCTAGCTCTTAGTGTGACCTGTAACTTGACGCAACTACACGTTGTAATGGAACTTGGTTTTTCACCATTTTTGTGGCATTCCATCAAACAGAAATGTAGGATGTATAGTTCTCTCAGACTTTTACCTGTTATTTACTGATCTTAAATTTTGGTGGAAGATTTTCTGAGAACTTATGTAACAAAATTACTTAAAATATAGCATCAAACGATGATTAAAGCCAAAAATAATTAAACAATGGAGAAAGAACATTGTATGTCCTTGTGTAAGACATTTGCCTGAGTGAAAATTTATTTTAGAAAATAAATATTAAAAAACTATAGTAAATGAGACCTTCTAGATGTACGAGCTGGGAAGCATGTCCCAGATCTCTTAACACATTTAAATATGTGTGGTACTTTAGCGTCTTTTAGGAAATCTCCAGTCATCTGTTAGTATTGAAATTTTCTTTATACGCTATTCAGCCAAAGAAAATCAGTGTATAATTTCATAGAAAATGTACTATTCATGAACCAAATTATGGTAACAGGAAATTTCCATATTTTTTCTGTCTTTTTGAGCTGAATTATGCCAGTAGAAAATGGGATATTTAGTGAATGAAATTATTTATTTTGGCTACAGTTCATAACTAGCACTCTCAGATTTTCATATATCAGATACAGAGTCTCATTTATATCTATTAGTTCAATTTTATATTAATTATTTTTTGGATCCAAAATAGGTATTATTCTCAAAGTAAACCTGGATCCTCACTAAGGGAGTAAAAAACTCAGATGGTGATTACATTCTATAATGTTATTTTCTGATAATGTTTTAAAAATAATATTAATTAATAAAAACATTTTTAGCCCTTATTTTGAAAATATTGTTTACAGCTGCTGTCTCAGAATAAGTAAACCATCTGATGAATATGTATATTCATACGTTTTTTTAAATCACCACCCCACCATATTATAGCAAAATTTGGTAACACATATGTCTCAGTACAAGTCCTATTGAAACAATAATATGAATTCATTTGGGTCTTGAAATATACCAAAGAAGAAAATATGTATTCTGCTGCTGCTTCTAACCCTGAAAATCTGTACCTTATTATGATTCAATTAATGTCTGAATAATTTTTTTCAGGTATTTTGTTTCACAATTTGTTCTAGCGGATACTCCTAATGAGGCACACTCTGTGTGTTTTGTTTCAGATAATGCTGCATTACATATTGTTCAAAATAGCATAATGGAAATTTTAGGAAAACATTATTATAATCAACATCCTACAAATACTTTCCACATCCTAATAGTAGCATAAGATTTAAGAACTATACTAAAAAAAATTAACTTTCTGGTGTGCTCTCATACCAGATGTGTGTATTCCATATGACTACACTCTAATCAATTAGATTAAATAATTCTTGAATAGTAGGAAAATCGTAATACCAGACCACTAATATCCTCTCCCCTTCTCTCTTGCTTTCAGCCTGACATTTAAAGTTCTCTTCTAGTCATATCACACCATTCTTCTCCTGACATTTCCACATGAGGCAACAAGCATCATGAAATTATCTACAATGGAGGATTATTCTCAAAAATATCTCTAGATATTGACAAAGTAAAATAAAATGTCCATGGTACATTGCATGTTTTGTCTATATGGAGAAGACAGAAATTATAAAAGTCATGGGGAACTGGCAGGTGTATTTATTACTGTTGAAAGTAGATTATAAGATGTATAGTTATGATTCTACTGTCCATTGAATTATTTCATTTTATCTTCAGGTATTAGAGAGAAAGTAACTCCTGAGTACTGACCATAATCTTCCCATGCCATCTATGCCACTTGAAAGAGGGTAGGGAGAGTAACTGATATCAAAGGATTGAAGCTGAGCCTGGGGCCAGGGGAGAGGAAAGATTTTTTTGATAGATTAGAATAGACTAGAGTAGAGTAGAGTAGAATAGAATATTTTCAGTTGGAAGACACATACAACTATCATCTGATCACATCATCCCTGACTGCTTCAGGGCTGTCCACAAATTAAAGGGTGTTATCGTCCAAATGCCTCTTAAACACCGACAGATTTGGGGCATTGACAACCTCTTTAGGGACCCTGTTCCATTGTTTGACCATCCTCTTTGTAAAGAAATGCTTTCTAATGTCAATTCTGAACCTTCCCTGAATAAGCAATAAATAAACTAGTTTAGACTAAGTCAATTCTGTAAGCAGCTTCACTATCTTTATCTTAAATTACTGACCTTTCATGTTCTTATTCTCTTTATTTTCACCATCTGCCTCACTAAGAAGTGTGAGTGACTGAGCAGCTGGGTGGGAGTTACAGTAAAATAAATGAGAAGTCCTCTGAATGCATGTGCTGGTGTAATATTGTAAATTACTGTAATTACATTGCTGTGGCAGTGACAGCTTCAGCTGTCAAACAGGATTCTAGGTAGTTAGAGTTTTTCTAATAAAAATGTTTTTTTCTTCATTCCCAAGAAATAAAAATAGTATTTGGACTTCATAACAATTTTAGGAAACAATTATGAACCAAAATTAACCATGGACTGCCTGAATGGGACCACTCAACTCTTACCTCCTTTAGAGAAGACTAGAAAGTTTAAAGTTTAAAATGGGACTTTATAAAACAAAAAATCCCCATTTTGTTTTTCAACACACTTTTCTATTCTAAAAACTCTGATCTAGTTATTTGTCCTAAAACTACAGTATTGTTTTCATTACCATGCATCATGATTTGGCCCTGTGTTTAACAAAGTGACTTTACAGAGGTATATTATTTATTACTGGGCTTGAATGCATTCTTTGTTATGATATTTAATGAAAAGTATTGTTTCATGGAACTTTTTGAAAACAAAAGTAACTCTAAACTTTAAAAATATGAACATTTCCAGCTTTTTAGAGAATAATTTTCAGTTCAACATTGAGCATCCCACTTTTTGAAAGTCTGATCTCACTAGTTTGTGCTCAGCATGATCCAATGTCTGTGCCCTACAATAAGAAATAGGACAGCATATGCTTCTTATAGAAAACATTTCAGAAGGTGATTGCTCAGTGTCTCATTCTGCTTCCTACTTTATCACTTTGACAACAGTAAACATGTTTATCTTCTATTGAATTACATAATTTCAAATTTTACTGTAGAGCAATATGATCATAAGCATGCCCTAGGTGAAAAAATAAAGCAAATGAGAAGAATATAATTTTAAGAAGGAATTGCAAAAAAAATTTAGGAAGGGACAAAAACATACATACACAGACTGAGATTGGTATTCTGAATTCTGTCAAAATCTTCCTTGAACAGTAGAAGATAACGATCAGTGTTATAGTGAGTGTAGGCAAGGTTAAATCTTCAGTAGGTAAATTCCTAATCTATGAAAAAGTCAGGAATAGGGGACTGGAAAGTAAAATTTTTAAAATTGCCACTTAAAGTTGTGACATTGATACATTTTTCTATCCATATGAAAGAAATTCAGGTTGGTTTTAACATAAAGGCTAAGCTTTTAAGGCAGATGAAGACTACACGCTCAGCTTTGAACTAGAACACCATTTAGGTGTCATTGTTCAGGTATCATCTCAAAATCTCTGGTTCCTTGACATTTCTTATGAGTTCTGAGCACCCAGTTTTTTCCTCCTCACCTCTTTTTAAAAATCGTAGTGACATCACTGATAATATTTGAGCTGCTTTTCTTCTGGTCCCAGTGTCAATCTCCCCCTGTCACATGACTATGGCACTCTAGACATCCACAGCACCTGTGCCAGGCTTCAGTAATCTGCAGAATCCTGTCATCCCGTGCATATAGTGTAAGTGTAAAGCAGAAATTTTCAATCAAATTATTCTCCTAATTTTCCTTCTTCCCCCACACTACCACCCACACAGAAAAGAGAATTGGTTTTGGATGGGAAAGAAGAAAGATGTAAAAAAAATTCCAGCAAAACTTTGAAGTCCAAGCCATAAGTCTGTACTGCAAGGGTTTACACAGCTGGAGTCCAAAAAAAAAAAAAAGTATCAAATAAGTTGGGAATGAAAATATTCCAAGACTAGTCAGATGAAAGGAAGGATCCTTTTTTCTTTATGGAAGGAATGTGATTTCATATAACCTCTTTGTTTCAATGCTTAAGTGACACTTGTGTACTGTTAGTTCAGACTGACATTACTCTTTTGGTGAAAAAACAAATTCTTAAAATGTTTTTCCAGGAAAAGTAGTGACAAGCAAACTTCAGAAATGTAGTCATATAAACCCTAAGGAATTCTGGATTCTTATTGTGTTTCTATATTTTTTGCATTTTCAAATTATTCCTCCTCAATGGATTAGTCCTTCTTCCCTTCCCCAATCACTTCTTTCAAGTTCTCTTATATCCAACAGATTTAATGAGATTTACTGAGGGATTTTCATGTTTAAATAGGGAAGCAATGTTAAGTCCATTAATCTATGTGTGGGTACAACCACTGGTTTGTTGAAATGATGGTCCAATATGCAGCATTTTCCTGATACCTGTCACATCTCAAAACATATAAAATAGCAGTTTTCCTCAATTAAGGACACATAATTTGACACCAATTTCAACAAAAACAAAGCAAATTTGCTTCAAATCCAAGCTCAGTATAGCTCCAAAAACTGTTTTGTCTCAAGTTAAGAGTGATAATGTTTTAAATAGTTCATGTTTGTTTTTCAATTGTTTCTGCATCACTAAAAATGACATTAACTAAATGAGACTATTTCCCTGAGGAGACTGTGTACCAAGTTCTCCGTTTCTAGAGGGCAAACATGCAGGATCTTTCTGTTTCTGAAAACATTTTTTGTTTTGTTTCAAGCCAACAGAAAGCTATGAGGTGGTTTGAAGGTCTGAATAGGAAAGTAGAAAGGAAATTGCTTATCAGAGTTGCTATAAAACAACAAACAATCTTAATACTCCATCTCTTATCAAATATGCAGAAATAACAAAGAGGTATAAAAAGCCTTAGTGTGCACCAACAAAACAAGTTTACCAAGCTCAAATAAAAAATCTTTTAATCTCCCACCGGAGCTATAGGTTTCTGGCTTTGTTCTGCTTGGAATTGGAGTCACTCCAAGTTCCCAGACACTTGGTAGAGCATTTTGAGACCAATCAGAAGCCTGCCAATAGGAAGTTAATTCTGAGCTTTCAGAGGGCACATACAGGGGTGCAGGAGGAATAGATGAGTCTTTTCATTAAAATTGCTATGATTCTGCACATATTCTCTTAAGACAATTTTTGTACATTTGATTGACTGTATATAGAATTTAAGGAAATCTGTAAAGAAATTGCTCAAAATGGAGACACTTTTTTCTTGTACTTTATCAGGATAAACAAATTTGTATTTTTTTCACTATATTTTCCCACCATGCTTTGATTTTTCTTCAGGTGCTGATTATACCTCAATTCACATATTACTGGTCATATATATGCAGTGCTCATTCATATTATTACTGTCCAGAAGACAGAAAAGTTACTTTAAACCACTTCTGAAGAGATACTTCTGCTTCTCTGACTTATCAGTTATACAAATTAGCTCCATAAAAAAAAGTGAAGAATTTCCAATTTCTTTTTTTCAACAAACAGATGTGTCTTTCTCTTAGGATGTTATTTTAGTATTGTTATCACTTGTATTCCAAGTGATAGTCTAACAGAATTTAAAAAAAAAGTCTATTTTTTTAATTTTAAAAATAACATTTTTTTCATACAGGGAAATTATACAGAAAATTATTTTTATCAATGCTTCCTGTTGTATGCTGACATATTGGTATATCTCATGAGACTGTATGCAAAGAAATCAAAGATAACATTAATAAGCATATGGTTATTCTATTTTTTTTAAATCTAAGCAAAATTAATGCAACATGTGGTAAAAATAGTGAAAACTAAAATCCAATAGGGAGAAAATCAACGTAAATATTAACTACTATTTTTCAAACAAGTTCAATGTCTTAGGAATATCCGATTTTTAGTTACTGAGAAAGGTTTTCTTTTGTTGACTGTGTTAACAATATTATCTCTGCTCATTACTGCAGCATAATAATGTTTAACATTATGAAACAAGAACACTTTAGAATGGAGATAACTTTAAGTTGCATTAAATAAAAAAATAGAGACCAAAAACCCAATTAAAATCCTAAATATGAGAGGTTTCTTTCTTATCTTCAAATTCTTCATTCTTCCTAGAAGCAAAGTTTTGGGATTTTTTTTGAAGAATGAAACAGATAACGGAGACAACCTTTAGTTCAAAAAGTTTGTTTTGAAAGTACTCAGCCTTATTAAAAGGAGACTCAGAGGTTAGGTAAAGGTCAAGTAAGAGATGTCTTTAATAAGAATACCCTGCATCTCGAGAACACCATTGTTATTTGTCAGAACCACATAAGCTGCAAAATCTCAGGAAAACTGCAACAACTCTGCCAGTAAAATAGCATTGGGTCTGATTTTGGATGCAGATTCTTTTAAAGTTGGGGTTACTTGTTTTGGTGTTTATTTTGGCTTTTTTTTTTTTTCTTTAATATTGGCTAACCTGAAATTCCATGACTACTAGACTGCAATGATTACTGCCTAGTAATCTACTGCCTTGACTTGGGGCCTAGGCCCATGGCACTATATGTATCCTAAACCGAAGAGTTCCAGACCACAAAATTGATTTCATACTGTTTAAGTGTTAGAGCATTCTTTTGCACAGTTTTGATCTAGACACAAAAGCACACTCTAAGACAAAGATCAAGTGATATTTGGAAGATGGTGTGTCAGGAAGACTTTCTTCTAGGTAATTTAATATGCTGGGTTTGTTTGATTTGGTTTGGTTTGAGTTAGATTTTTTTTGGGGGGGGGGGGTTTGGGAGATGTGCATGTCTTTTTTTCAGGCTGTTTTCTTCCCTAATTTTATTTGTTGATATAAATATGGCTGCACAAACTCAATAAGGAAGTCTTCCCAAGGGTTTGATTTAATTGACTCTGCAAAGGACTTGGAGTACTTGTCAAATTATGCTATTTCATCATGGAGGATATCTTAAATCAGACACTGCTATCAGCCGACAAAAAAATATGAAAGTTCATCTAGTCTCCCATAACATTCCTGTCCTCTATATATGCTGAGAATGTGAACATACTTTTATCTTTGGGTTCTTGTGTGGTTTTTTTTAGTGTAAGGTAGCGTGAATATTATTTTGTCGGCCCAGTTTCTTTAAACTAGAGAAGGAAATTATGTCCTGACACATTCTGTTTGAAGCAAGAAATGGGGAAGATGTAAGTGTCCACATCTGAGGCTTGCTAAGATCAACTAGAGTAGACAGGTTTTTAAAGAGAGGATAATGAGGACAACACCTGCTATGATGTACTCAGACAATAGAAAAAGTAGACAAACCTATTCTTACTATTAAAAATACCACTGTTTGGTTTGTCAGTGGGAGTAGAAGAAAAGTCTGTATGATAATTATGTTAAGAATAATAAGGTAACCAGAGAAATTAATATAATGTGTAGACTAAGTTTGAAAGGAGTTTAATACATTGCTTTCAGTCTTCCTTTCTGTCTTTGTATCATTTTTTTTCTGGATCTGCTATTTTGAGAATATTTAAATTTTTTCTCTTGTTTTGGGGAATGTCATCTGACATGGATAATCTGTCAATAACAACATAAGCTAGTTATGTAATTTCTCACTTGAGGGTTTGTATACAAGATTTAGAATCAAAGGTCATTTTGTAAGGTACAGATAAAGAGGCTTACCAATAGCTGCGAGAGAAACTATTTGCTGTATGTTTCAGTAGTTTTTGTTTCAATGCCTATGCTGAAACAAAAGATTATATGATTGACTTTTTTTTTTTTTTTTGAAAACAAAGCTCTGAGTTTGTATAAATTGACTTAGTCTGCATAGAAGCCTTGTGATTAATGGGTTAGCATTTCTCATGCTACTGTCAATACCTTTGCAAAACTAGTGCAGAGAGCAGATGTTAGAGGGAAATTCTTCCTGTGCATTTTGTTCACAAAGCAGCATGCACAAGAGCTGTACATACACCTAAACTCAACCTTCACATGTTTGTTGTCTGGCAGCACTCTACCACTTTATCTGTAAACAAAACAAAGTTGCAAAGTCCTGTCCTAGACAGAGGTATAAATTGGGTAGGAATCAGAAGCTTATTTTATTTATGACTTATTGAATTTCACAAGAAATACAATCTGACATACAATTTTGCAAACGAATTATTAAATTTCACATTCCTCCAGGCATGAATTCAAAACTAAGAGAATTCTTAAGGAAACAGTTTAAGAAAAACAAACTAATATATAAAAAAGAAGCACTTCTTCTAAAAGACTGTTTCTGGAAATATTATTTATGGAATACTGACATTGAGGCTTTTTTGTAGGGCAGCTGCAAGACCCAGGCAACACTACAGTGTGATGTATAACCTAAAAGTTATTTACTAAGCAGGATGGGCAAAGTGAGTGGATAGCAGTTCCTGTTTGAGATAAAAATCTATTTTTATTTCAGGTCATAGAATCACAAAGTCTTTGAAGCTGGAAGGAATCTCAGGAGATCACCAAGTCCAGCCCCACTGCTCAGAGCAGGCTCAACTATAATAGATTGCTCAGGGTTGTGTTTAGTCAGGTTTTGAATATCTCCAAGAATAAACACTCCAAAGCTTGCCTGGGCAATATGTTTTAAGACTCAAATTCCTCACATTTAAAAAAGGTTTTTGATATGTTTAAATGGAAATTTTTGGTGTTTTTGTTTGTGTCAATTGCCCCTTCTTCTCTCACTGATCACCACTGAGAGGAGTCTGGCTTCAGGTTTTGGCTTCCCATAGTCAGATATTTCCATACAGTCATGAGATTGTCATCTTTGGACTAAGCATTTTCAACTCTTCTGTTGCTTTTGCTATGAAGGGTGTTCCAGTCCCTTAATCATCATCACAACTTTTTTTTGGCCTCGTTCCGATATGTCCATGTCTTCTCTGCTGGGGATGCCAGAACCACACACAGAACTCCGATGGAATCTCACCAGCAGTGACAGGAAGAATCACTCCCCTGCACTTGCTGTCTACATTGTTGGTGAGAGAACCCAGGATGCTGTTGGTCTTCTTTATCACAAGTGTACATTGCTTACTCATGTTCAGCTTGTTGCCTATCAAGACCACCAGGGCCTTTCCTGAACTTTCCAACTGGTTCACGCCAGCACCTGCAAGTGCATTGGTTTATTCCTCTGTAGGTGCAGAACTTTATGCTTGCCTCTGTTAATCTTAGTAAGTCTCATCATGATATTCTTCATGTTCATGTCAATCTTGTTCACTTGTGAGGAGTGCCATGGTATGAACGGAATGGGACACTTGCTTCAGCTGTGTGATGTGTCCCAGTCCTGGATGGAGGTCTGGCTCTTATGTGTCTTGGACTTAGACTTCAGTAAGGTATGAAATGTCATGTGAATATGTTGCCCTACACAGGGCTACTGTCTCAGTGGGTTTTCATGTTTGGTTTTTGTATGGTGGTTTGTTTTTTTTTTTTAATCAGATTGTGGACATAAGCTGTCAATTTAGTTATAAGTTAGGTAGCATCAAGCTGATCTCTCTTGCTTTCTGATTATATAATACCAAATTGTTATTGTTACCTCTGTGACTATTTTCCTTCAAGTTCTCTCCCAAATGATTGAGAAGAATGTAAATTTGGCAACAGTTGCACAGCAACACTCATCTATGTTTCTCTGTAGATTGTAAAAATAATCTAATCAGATACTGGCAGATACAGTCCAGGTCTTCATTGTTTGAGCAGTGCTTTCAGAAAGAATCTTCAAGTTTTTGAGAGACAAAGTAAGAAGCAAGTCTTTTAGGGATAAGCTTTGTCCAAGCTTCAAAGAACTGGTGTGTATGTATAAATCCAGTGCTGACTCACAAGGCTCTCTGTGCTTAGTCAGCATCGTCTAAGCTCTAACATGATTGCTTGCTATGAGATCCATAGCAGTTTTGGAAAAAAATAACAACAAAAAAAATCCACCCAGAGTCAGTCGTCTGCCTTTACAAAGGTAACAATCTGAGCAGCTACTATGTAAAACTTTATAAGACAGGCCTATGTTATGTCCATGCGGGTTCTTCTTGGAGACTTTCAGTTCATCATTGAGTGCTGGTGATTTGACTGTTAATGAACTCATCCTTTCCTAAAAAGTCTACAACAGTGTTATATTGCCAAAGTTTGTCATTCCTGTAGTATTGGTCTAGTAAATACAATAGTTGGATGGAAAATTTCTGAAAAGGACACTAAAAAGATGTAAAACAGGGAGAGATAAGAAAGTGGAAGGATGGAATGACTCATGTAGCAGCTAGAAGAAAAGAGACATTGAACTTTAGCATCACTTTTGTTAACGAAGGTTTTACTTGATTTTTTTTTTAGTAAGAAGCAAAAGTTTGGCTTTAACTGTGATTTCTTTTGCAAACTTTACCAATATATTCATAAAAGAATTATGTACGTGTATGTGTGTTTTCCATATATTGGTTCAATAGCCTTCTGTACTATAGCATATTCAGACTAGTCAAGAGAATCAAAACTGCAAGCATAAACATTAAAAATTCCTAAAAGAATGATCTCTGGTAGAGAGCTACAATAAAAGACTGTATGAAGATTTCAGAACCATGCTTTAATCTAGTGTATTACAGTCATGGAATGCAAAAAAATAGCTTTAATGTGAAATTCAAAGAGAGCTGCTCTTCCACCATGCTACACCCCTCTCACCTTCCCTGTGAAACTTTAATTAGGCTTTTTGACTGCTGCTGTTGAGCAAGTGATGGTTAAACTCAACAGCTAAATTGTGCTTTGTCTTCTATTCGAGTAGTCATGCTGAAATCAGAGCAAGTCAGTGAAGAATGTATTCTAAATATGTATTTAGAATCCTAAACATGTTCTCTCCATATTTTAACTACTCAATCTGTGTATTCATGCTGTACAACTTTTCCTTTTACTGTGCTATGCTATATTTCTGCAATAATAAGTAGGAATCAGTTATAAGGACACAGTTAATGGATATTCTTAACCCTAGTTGAAAGTAAATATAGGTTTAGGTAAAACTTTGGCATTATGCTTAGAACACACTGATAGAAGTTGCGATGGGGAAAGGCTTATTCTCGTACACAATGCAAAATGGTAATTTTGTAATGGATGTATCTCAGGAATAATTACAGCTGTCATCATAAAAATATACATGTAGCACCCAACAAAGTCAGTTCCCACGAATTTTTAGTCAAATTTTATTCAGACTTTTCAATTTTGTAGATAGGTCAAAGTACTGTGAGATTTATGTACTTGCTGAGGTATCATCATCCCTTAATATGAATATGGAACCATTTCCATGAGGGGAAACAAATAGAAAAAAATTAAACTTTACTGACTAAAGGCTTTACCTTACCAGAACAGGTTGCACTTTTGTGAAATATTTTATATATAAATAGACAAAAGTATTACAACTTGAAATGTAACTAAGCAGATGAACATCAGCTATTTCTTTTTAATTAAAAGTTAATTTAGGCTTAATAGAAAAACATGAAGCTGACTGACAGATTCTGACAAACTAAAGTGTTAAAAATATCTTCTGCAAGAATTAATCTCTTTTTGTGCATAAATCACCTTCTGTTTTAGTCAATGGCAAAACTCCAATCATTTGCACTGGGAGCAGAAAACCAGCAGGCTCTAAACAGAAAGAAAGGATGAGAAGATTTTGCTGCTTAAAGAGGGATTAAGCAACTGTAAAAAATCAAAATGCTGAAAGAAGGGCTAGCACAGTCAGAGGAACAGAACTCAGCTTCCTTAATGTAGGAAATAAAAAAGAAGACAACAAAGGATATAACAAATTTTTCTGCAGCTGCATTTACACAAATTATAAATACAGCATTGTTTAGTTTTGTTGCAGAGTGCAGAGCTGGCAGGTAGACCCTGCCAGATTAACAGTAGGAGTACCAAACTGATTCCACACCGGAATCAAACCACACCAGTGATTGTAAGAGCTTCAGATGGGGCTGGTTCTACCTCTGACTGGGAACTGCTAGTATAGATTCCTCTTGACATCTGTTGACAAATGAAGGAGTGCTAGCATTCTTGAAATACAAGGAAGTTGAGTCTGCATTTGGAAATCTTTAAGTTAAATGTGACAGGAAATGTCTGATGACCAACTAGAACAATGTAGCCCACATCCAGAATTTCAGATTCCTGAACAGCCTGGAACAGTATGGCTACATTTAAAATCACTTTGCAGAGTGGTCTCCAGCCTTTGTTAACTTCTGCCCTTGTCCAGGTTAAGTGGGAAAGAACTGGAAGAGAAGAACCAAGACCTGAAACTATGTTGTTTTCTTTCTTTGCATATCTTTTTCCCTCTAAAATGAAAATAAAACTTAGCACATCTCTATCAGTGTCAATAGCAAGCCACTGAAAAATCACCTGCAAAGAGTTGTGTTTTCTTTTGTTGTTGTTGTTAAAGGCATGGAGTACAACACAGTTCTGTGTGCAAGCTTTGCCCTACTCAGTTTTCTTATACAGAACAACTTGTGAACAAGTTGAACCAGTCTTTCTTGATACTATAGGCTCTTGCTGAAAGCTTAACTATTGATGTATTGAAGTGTGGAAGAAAAATAATTTCATATCCTTATGGATCTATGAGCTTTACAAGCTCTATGAGCTGAATTTCTTCTATATTTCCTTCAATGAAACATTGAGTAACTTCACCAGAAAACAGGTGTGAACAACTATATATTTAAAGTGACTTCTCTGTTACTTTTACTAAGGAATGTCTGTATTAGCATGTTTAAAGATTTTGAATCAAAGTATGATCTGAAGTTCTGAAAAGGAACATTGAAGAAAAAAATGCAAGACACAGTAATAAATTTTGCAGTATCTCAAAGAACTCTGGTTATTCAAATTGTTTATATCACAATGTTTCAGGATATTTGGTCCATAATTTCAAAATTGAATTAATTGTAGTGTGCTTGATTCACTGAAAAACACAAAAAACATTCTGCAGGTAACAGGAATTTAACTAACACTGGATCTGTTAAAATAATTCCACACCTTCTTTAAATCAATATTCAACTTTTTCTTGGATTATTATTTGACACTTTGAAGAATGAATTAAGGTCATATCAATTTTTTTCCTCATTCCAGGTGAACTGTTTTACTTTATCATGTATCCTTTACTCTTACCTACAATACAAAATGTGAACTGAGCAATCCAATTTATTCTCTGTGAAGTTGTTGAAGATTGTTTTTCTCTTTGTCAACTCACTTTTAGTCCAATGAGCTTTCATGTTTTGAATTGTGATAATTCTTCTGGCAAATATTGGATGTTTTTCCCTATAAAAATATTTAGAATTGTTTTCACAGAAGTGAGTGTTCATCATAACTCTTTAAGAGTCACTTTCAGTTCACGAGATATGAACTATATTTGCAAATAGAAATTCTTAAACCAAGGGCTTTCAAGTGACTTGATTTTTCAACAGTGCTGAAAACCCAGCAGCTCTTTGTTGTGTAGTGGGTCTGCTTTAGGACTGAAGGCTGTGTCCAGTGAGCAAGACTCATAGATTTTTGCATTTTAAAACACAGTATTTAAAATGGCTGTTTTGTTAATAATTACTACATACTGATATACTCTGATCATTTTATATCAGTCTAGTGAAGATAACTTTAAGTTTGGAAGATAAATGTGGACAATTGCAGTTGCATCTGGAGGAAAGCCAGTAGTAATACTTTTGCGTTCTCATCAACTGCATTGGTTAAAAGCATCAATCCTCCAGCCAAGTCACTCAATCTGACAGCAGGAGAGATAGTGAAGAAGCTCTTACCCTGCAGTTTGGAAATACAGAATTGGAAATACAGAAATCACATGATGGATCTGATATTTAATTGTGTTCAAAATAGAAAAAAATATTTTTTAGTGTATTTGCAAGAAATCAGTTTAATTTCTTCTTCAGTCATAAAACAAACTGTGGTTTTCTTTTGATGTTAACAGTGTATTTGGAGCTTTAAGATTGCAGCAATCAATTATTGTGATAAGAAATACTTACCAGATTTTAAAATAACAGCTTACATAACATACATTAACATTAACTGTATACAGGCTTCAAAGAGAGGCTTAATCATCCTTTCAATATCAAGTACAATAATTAATGGAAATTTAAGATGTAAATTAGTTTAAAAATATAACCAAAGAGTACCTTTCCTGAAAATTTGTGTGTGTGGGTTTTTTTTATGAGTATTATATGTGATAAATGCTAGATTGACAGTTCTAGTCATTTAATTCCCTTCTACTTACCCACATTTAAGATGCGAACATAGATATTGCAATTTTCTCCCAGCTCTAAACTGGAGGGATTTACACAGTGAGAAAAGAATGGATTTTGATTGCTGAAAGATACATGTATTTTTCCTTCTTTCCAGAGAAACAACTCCACTAACAAAAGAATTACCAAGGTCAGGAACAGCAGTCAAAATGTTCTTTAGGATAGTAAAAAAATTTGCAATGTTACTGTAGCTATTATCTTATCTGCTTGACACTTTATTTAATAAGGAGAATTGTGTTACTGTTGTGTATTTCTTAGCTGAGCCTCCACCATTTCAGAACTGTCACTGCAATTCTGCTTCAGATACGTCTTTTGAGATTTACCTTCTTTCTTATGAAAATATTCAACATTTTTACAGGACTTCAGGGAAGCATAACTGTCTAGATTTAATCTACATTTACATGAAATAGTGCTATACTTTGTGAGCCACAATACTCAAGTTGCAGTGAGAAACTACCACTTTGTACTACATTTCTCTACTTCATGTTTCTAAGATCTGCCATTTTCTTTAGAAAACCATTTAGTGACTTTTTTTACCCAACTGCCAAACAGTTTCACTAGTTGTCTATTTTACATTTAAGCCTCCCAAAATTATTATAACTATCGTACACTTGTTTTGAGAATGTCTAGTTATTTTCCCTCTGACCCTTTTTAACTAATATCATGGAGTTTCCTGATCAGTATATTAACCTAATAAATCAAAGTGAGCTATACACTGAGAGAATGTAAAACTGTGTGCATCCTTTTTTTCCACATTCAGTGTTTCTTGCAGCTTAATGACTTGCTTCATGATTGAGGCTGCTCATTGAAACAAATGCTGGCAAAGCTAAGGTACATGCAAGACAAGATGATCCAAGACAGCCAAAACACCTTTACTGAGGGCAAATAGTACCTGACCAATCTGCTGGGTCTCTATGATGGAGTGATAGCAATGGTTGACAAAGGGAGACTGACCAATGTCATCTACTTAGACCTCTGTAAAGCCTTTGACACTTCTCTAAATTGGAGAGATATGGATTTGAAGGGTAGACCACTCGGTGAGTAAGAAATTTGCTGGATGGACACAGTCACAGGTTTGTGGTCAACAGCTCTGTGTCCAGCTGGAAGCCAGTGATAAATGATGTACCTCAGGGATCCATCTTAGGACCAGTGTTCTTCAATACCTGTGAGATCAAATGCAGCCTCAGCAGGTTTGCAGATGACACAAAGCTGAGCAGTGCAAGAGAAGGAAGGGGTACCACACAGGGGGACCTGGAAAAACTTGAGAATTGGATCCATGAGAGAATTAGGGAGTTCAATATGTCCAAGTTCCAGTGTGTTGGGACAATCCTTGACATGAGTACAAACTGTGAGAAGAATAAATTGGGAAAATCCCTGTGGAGAAGGACTTGGAGGTTCTGTTGGACAAAAACCTGGATATGACACAGAAGTGTGCATTGCCAGCCCAGAAAGGCAAGTGCATCCTTGCTTACATCTAAAGAGGGGTGGCCAGTAGGCCAAGGGAGTTGACTCTCCCTCTGTGCTCAGCCCTGCACAGCAGTTATGTCCTGCCATTCTTTGCTCCTTACTCTTTTTCTTCCCCCTGTTCTTTTCTTCTATTTTGTTTCCACTGCACTAGAGTGCATCATACAGAGGCTTCAATCCCTTTCAGGGTGTACAAGCTCCAGTGTGGTTCCCATGGACTAAAGTTTCTTCAGAGGCATTTCTCCTCCTGTATCTCGGAGTGTTCTTATGTGCATCCTCATGCCTCTTCTCCCATGATCTCCTTTGTTTCTCTTTTAGTGTGTCCTCACATGACACCTACACCGCTATCTCCTCACATGTGTTGTCTTTGGGCCTCCAGTGAGTACCAACACTTCCTAAATATGTTTCTGGAGAGATACCAGAACCTCTTCTCAAGGGTTCCAGTTTTGGCGCATTTTAATTTCTTCTTCTGTAACTTCCTCAAAAAGAAAAGCTTGGAATTAAATTCTGCTTCTATGGGTTTTCTGAGAATGTACTCACACCCAGCTGCACTTCCACTTGCAATGATACTTTAGGTGTTCTCTGAAGCTCTATGAGTACTGGACATCAGTAAGTGCAGCTTTAAAGTATGCACTCTTATGAAAAAAGATAAGGAATTTTTATTATTCCAGAAAGAAAGATTCAGATGGTAATTTATACGATATGAGTAACCATCTTAAAAAGAAGCTATATCCTTTTCAATTTAAAAGCCTTATTTTACTGAGTTAACAAAACAGGAAGATTAAAGTAAAACTCTTGTAAGTAGAGCACTTGACAGTATAAATGTATACTTAATTATGATATTATTTTTTAAAATAACTTATCATGTAGAAAAGTTGTGTGCATAGTTGTGTAGACATAATTCAGTCTGCAAAATTATTTCTAATATCATTATTCATCATCTTTAAATGTGGGCATGTTTTAATCAGATATTTCAAAAATAACATCTCTCTTTTTTTCCCACAAAATTTTTATTGAATAAATTTAATAAAAATTTTTATTTACAATTGGAGTGGAACAGGTGAATAGGATTCTGCCCACATAAGTGTAGAAAATATATTTCTTTATGTCAGTTTTCTAGGAAAATTGAGACAAAATATATTTTTCTTCTTTCTTTTTTAATGTATGTGCACTGATACAGTAAAGTGGTGATGAAAAAACTGTTTTCTTTGTGTTGCTTGTCAGTGTAGCATCTTACTCATTTTTAAGCTTTTTGATAATATTGTAATACCAGTGAAGACAGCTTTGAATTCACAACTCCAAATCTGGCTACTACAGAAGACATTTGTTATGGGTTTTTTTCTAGTTTTAGCAATGTGCAACTCATTTCATTTTAATTTATTATCCAGTTGATTATTCAAACACGTAGAAGAAATGGTGAAGCAGAGATCCACATGCAGCCCATAGAGTAGCCCCACCCTGGAGCAGGTGGATGCCCCAAAGTAGACTGTGACCACCCTGTAGCAGGATTCTGTCAGGACCTGTGGCCCCATGGAGAGAGAAGCCCATGCTGTAGCAGGTTTGCTGTCAGGACTTGTGACCCCATGAGAGACACACTGTAGGGCAGCCTGTTCCTGGAGGGCTGCACCCCATGGAAGGGGTTCATGCTGGAGCAGTTCTTGAAGAGCTATAGCCCCTGGGGAGGACTCATATTGGAGAAATTCATGGAAGATTGTCTCCTGTGGGAGGGAAACCACACTGGAACAGGGGAAGGACTGCTCTCACTAAGGAGGTAACAATGGCAGAAACAACATAATGAACTGACCATAAACCCCCTTCCCTGTCTCCCCATGCCACTAGGAGGAAGGAGACAGAGAACTGGGAATAATGTTAAGCCCAGGAAGGAATGAGGTGGGTTTAGGATTTGTTTTACTTCTCATTATCCTACTTTGATTTAGACTGGTAATAAATTCAATTAATTTCCCCAAGTTGACTCTGTTTTGCCCATGATGGTAATGGGTGAGTGGTCTCCCACTGCCCTTGTTTCAACGTATGTGTCTTTGTTATATTTTCTCTCCCACTTCCAGCTGAGGTGGGGAGTGATAGAGTGCCTTTAGTGGACAGCTGGCATCCAGTTAGGGTCAAACCACCACAACTGGAGTTGAAGAAGCAATTTTATTTCAGCTTGTGACACTATTTTTATGCTGGAAGACAAAACAATATCCGTAACATCATGATAAATCAGATAGGTAAAATAAAGCTCCCTGCCTCTTTTACTAAATCATTTATGTCTCTCCAAATACCACATAGAGGTATAAATCACTGAAACACTGACGCTGTGTGCCTGTAGGTATTATTGAACATTTTGTACCAAAATTATTTATATTTTAATATTTTATTTAAATTATAAAATTATAATTTAAATGGTATTCTAGATTTGTCTGAAGTGAAACAGTATAGACTTTTAGGAAAATATCACTATTTTTGATCAATGTAGTTTAACTTCTGCCGAGATTGGGTTGCTATATACCTGTGTACACAGAGCAAACATGTATCTAACTTCATCATATTTAAAAATAAAATGCACTAAGGCTCCACTAGACACTTCAATTAATAGTAAGGATGTTTGTATAGGAGATAGACTGTCATCTAGAGTATTGAAGCTGAGGCTGATATGAAATAGAAAGTAATTTGTAAACCTTTGTTTTAATACATCTAGACCTTTCAAGACACTTATTAAGCTAAAAAAAAAAAAATTAACCCAAACCAAGCACAACAGAAATCTTCTTCTGTGCCTGACAATTACAAAAGAAACCAAGTATGTGACAAAGGCATAGATAAGCACAGCAAGGTCACAATCTTAATGAAAGAAAATCCTTTCAGAGAAAATATTAAACAAATGCCCTGGGGGCCAAGGAATAGCCAAAGGCCCAAGTACCGCTAGAAATATTAAGACTATTTAGCTGTGTAACCAGAAATGAAGGGAGAAGATATTTCTTCCCCCTGATGGGGGAGGCTGTTTGCTATGTACAAGCAGAATCTTATTCGCTAATGACAGTTACCTTGGGTCTAGTAGTGCAGATTATTTTACTTTACTTTACTTTACTTTTTAATCTTATTGATTTCTGTATCTCACATCTGCATTAAAATGATACAGATAACTGCTGTTCAGCTACCTGTAGGTCCTATTTGACTGGTAAAAAGTTTTTAATCTAATCCCAGCCACATAATACTGCTCCAAGACTCTATGGGGAGAACTTGTCTAACACAGCACAACTACTGTATTGCACAGCCCATCTGTGGTAACTTAAGGCTTTACCCTCCTTTCCATGGCTTGGAGTTTTTTTGAAGGAAAGAACTTTGAGTAGAAGTCAGGTATATTTAGGCTTTAGAGGATAATTGTGCAAAATTAGTTTGTTTTCCTTTCAACATCCAAAGCAGTTCCCTGGCCATCTTCACTCTATGACTGCATAGAAGTAGCTAGCATAGATGTCAGAGGCCTTTTTTTGTTGTTTCTCTTTTGTTTGTTTGTTTTCCTAAAAATAGTAAGCTTAAATAATTACAATTTTTTTTATCTTTCATTTATGTTTAAGTAGCTTTCATAAGTAGGTTTTCTCTGCAAATATTTCAGATGGTTATCAGATGGGTTTTTTTGTTGAACTGTACTTCTTTAACCATTTAAAGATTTGCTTCAGTACCTCCCTTTCTCTATTACAGCTTCTAGATACAATTCTTTCTTCAAAAACCTGTATAAAGACACTACTTTTATCATTCTTCAAGAAAGCCATAGTCTTTCTTTGACACCAAATATTCTTCCTTTGTGACTTGTAGAAATAAACAACCATACACAATTAACACAGCACAAGATCAGCTGTAGAGGATTTTTATCAATAAAACTTCCCAAGCCAGCATTCTGGTATTGCAATTCATTTGCATTCTTACATTGAGAGAAAAAGAAACTGCAACATGAAATTCCCTCTTGCAGCTGTCTAGTTGGTTGGTTTTCACGCTTTCCTTACTTTTGCCTTTTTTTTTTTTTTTTTCACTTGAAGAGTTAAACCAGAAGTTAAGGTGGTGACCTGGGAGTATCTCTGACTGGAGAAAGAAGTTCGGCTGTATTGACATGCCTTCCCAGATGCTGTCTATTTAGGTTCGATATGTATGAGACTAAGTTAATAGATTTTGGTAAACAGATCTATGAGATAAAATGTTCTCATTTCACCAGACTGCTAAAGATTGAAACAGGTGGGTTTGGGAGAACCAGTTCATGACCTTTGAGAAAATGACACAAGAATATCACTGTACGTTGAGCTACCTTAGCTTATTTCATAGGGAAAAAAAAAAAAGGCTGGGAAATCTTTGACACATGAATATTTATTTTGAAATATCAGCAGGGATTCAACCAGAGTGAAGAAAGAAGCCACCCACACGCTTGAAATGGCTCTCTGTGTTGAGTTATTAATAATATTTAGCCTGTGGGATCATAATCAATAAGTTTAAAGCTGTCTGTAAATTTAGAAGGATGAGCTATTATGCTTGGCTATTTGTAAAAAGATTCCCTAATCTGTCAGCAATGTTTACAAGCTTAAGTTATAAAAACAATTGCAAAGAATTAAACTGACAAAGAAATGGGAACAACTTTGCAGTCTTCAGTACTTTTGTTCTGAAGTGAAAAGACATTTTTTATTCCCTCTGATGATTTTCTTTGCATTTAGTGTTCCTATCCTCAATTTAAGATTATCTACCTTCTTGTCTGATTGTTTTTCCACCCCTTCTCTCACATGAAGCCTATCATGTAAGCTTTGTAAGGCAGTTTGCTCCTCTTTCTCTGAACTAGATCCATGTTTTTGGTTTTGTCTTCCTATCTCGCTCTTGCATAACAAATGCCTTTGAGAGTTAAGCTAAAAGTTTCTTTTCCTCTTATTTAGATCCAACTTTCAGAAAAAACTTCCACAGTGTTTTAAAATATTAATCAGTGAAATCAACAATATGTCTTTTTGTGTGTTATTGTTTGAGGAGAAAAGAACTTCAGTTGTAAAGGATTGGATAAGTAATATTTCTAATGTTACTGTGGCAATTGCATTGCTGCTTCCTACTGTTCAGTCTTCTTACGAGAACATGTCTGAAAATATTATACTGAAAAACCCTAGTCTAAAGTAAAGACCTTTCGTTTAGCACTCTTCTTTACAGCCTTTTTGGTGATGTAATATTATGTATTAAAATAGAATAGCAAGATCTTTTTTTATGTCCCATCCGATATGTAAGAGAAGAAAGACAAGTTTTGAATGAAGGATTCAATATTTCTTTTGCTTATGTGAACATTTCCAATACAGTAGAAATGTTAGAACTTAACCTTTAGTTGTTATCTGAACATTATAATCATTATGTGGTTGAATTTTTCTTACAGTATCTGAGTAAAGATTTAAATATAACAATTAAGAACATAATTTTTTAATATATTTGAATTTTCAAAACAGTGCCTGGAAAAGAGCAAAACTAAACATTGCTTCTTATAAGGACATGATTTCATTAAGGAATGTTTTTCATGGAACATTATTTGGCTTGTCCACCCTAATTAATCAATTACTAATTGAACAAATTTACTGTATAATGTAGTGCAGGGGCTATTAGTATGGCTGAAAAGCAAGTAAAAAATCTGATTCAAAATCCACTGAAATCTAACAGCAAAAAAAAAATAATATTTTCTTCTCTCATACATGCATATTTTAAAAGTGTAAAATACTACTGACTACTTTTTGAGTCATAGTCCTACCTATTTGATCAATTAATTTACTCAGGGGGTTATTTTTTATAATATGAAAGATGGAAACATAATATGTGTTTTCATTACATTTCCTTTTTAGTTTCTTCAGGAGATCCTGGTGAACTTGTTTAAATGCAAAATGTCAAGTCTTGAAGGACTAAAATTTCTACTTTGACTTGTTTGCTGGTGCATGTGTGTGAACATCTGCTTTCATGAATGATGTTCATGTCAATCCGCTACTGACAATATGTACACAGGATGAAAGGAAAGAGCACTTACTACCCACAAGAAAATTAAAGAAAAATTCCTCTCAACACAACATCCATAGTTCAGAAATGAATGATGAAGAGACTCCTATTTAAGTCTCTATCAACGGAGTTCAGAAGTCTCTCTTAAGCAACTTACTTCCTTATGTAAAAGATTGAGAGAAAGAGGTAGAAATTGTATCCAGGATAAATTTGTGTTTTTCTTACTGAAGTAGCCATGATGTATATATGGAAATACTCCTTTTAGCAATGATAAGAATGAAAATTTCCCATGCTTCCAGACAGTACAGTAAGCAGGACGTTGTAAAAATCCCTTTTTTAAGTCAGTGTTTACTTAGAATCCTAAATTTTGCCTAAGCATTTATTAGGTACAGTTGATTACACATAGAGCATATAATTGCATATGGATGTGACTTAACAGCCTTCTGTAGGTTAGGCAAACTAGCACTTGTATTTCTGAGAGAAAAGCTTTCAGATTAAATGTATTAGAATGTGATCAGATATATGGTAAATGTTAGTGGGAAGAAAATTTGTTGGCCAATAGACTGTAATTCTGATAGCCTGTGTGTATTACCAGAATAATATGGAAAGTAACGTTAATCAGCTAGTGGCAAAAGTTATTTTTAATGAAGAAGGAGATTGTAGAGCTGATGAATAATTTTAAATTAATCTCTCATAATCTGGTATTCACACCACAGCAAAGATCAGTTATAATGGCTGAAATACCACTGTATCCCAGCTACACTTGTTTTTTGGATGTAGAGAATACTTCATAATGTTAAACAATATTTCCTTGAAAAAAAAAAGAGTTAGTATTAAGTCTTGCTGCTCTTTAACTAAGAAATTTATTGCATGTATTTAAATCTTTAAAAATGCATATGACTATAAAAAGATGCAGAAACATTTCTGTGCACCTAAAATGCATGCACAAGTATATAATTTTGTGATCTACAATCTACATATCTAATACTTTTAAGAAAGTATCTTAAAAATCCATTTGCCTGGTGCTTTTAAGCACAGATGTCTGGGTTTTTTCCTGTTATATAAGTTTAATAACACATACATGTGTATACATTCCATTTTACAGAGACATCTTGTCACTCTTGTGGTTGTTGTCAAACATCATCAGAAATATCCACTACTATAGAATAAAACTAGATTATTCTACAATTTTATCTCATTTTCCACCCACAGAAAATTTGACCATACTTTCTAATATCTGACATGCCGTGATCATTTAGTCCATTTCAATGACTATATATACATTTATAAAATATATCTAAAAGTAATGATTCCTACCTTAACATAGATTGTTTATTTGTTTGTGTGTGTATGTATTTAAAATAACAACCAAAGGCCAATGAGAAGATATCTGACAGAAAGAAAAAAAAAGTACCTGAGCATATCCTGAGTTCATTACCAGTCACAAAGTACAAGGATCTTCCTTTTTATTTAAATGACATTTCTTCTAGATTTAAATTGGAGAATACTGTTATAGGTAGCAACAGCCCTCAAAACAAAAGTATTATTATTTTTTCAATAGTATGATTTTATACGGTGGATGACCTGGGAAGATCACTTTTTCCATAATTTCCAATATTGAAGCAGCTTTGAAAAGTCTAGACAGAGAGTTTTCTCTAGAAATTTTTTTCTTTAAAGGAGAGTTAATAGGCAGTCTTTCTGTTCTTTAAAGAAAAACTCTTAAAAATGGAAGTTCTTGCTGTTTTTTTTTAAAAAACCCCAAACTTTACAAGGCAATGAAAACACTCAGGTATACTCCCTGCCTAGGGTTTTTTCATTGGGAAGAGTATGCTGACCTTTTTGCAAGAAACAGTGATGTTTAGAGTTTGGTCCTGAGAGGGCAAAATTATTTATAAGTTGGACACCACTCTTCACTTTTTCAATATATTGAAATACATCTAGTTTACAAGAACCATATAAATCTCTGTGAAATACCAGTTCTGTCTAATGGGATAAACACTGCTACTGGTCTAACATTTAGCTTAAGGGCATTAAATCTTACTATCTTATGAAAGAAAATAAGCTTCTGAGTGGTACGAGATGGGCAGATGTGACACTGGATGTTGTGTGGAGAAGGATAAAAGATTAACATTCAGATAATCAGCACTTCTTTTCTTGATGATATAAAATTTTACCGTGTGGAAGAGTGTACACTTTAGTGTGTTTTCATAAATATTTGTCTATCAGGTGTAGAATTAAACAATTAGAGCAGGATAAGGATGCATGAGTAGGCTCATGCCTCACACTAAGTGCTGGCCTCCTAGCAAGAAAGGAGGAAACACACATGGAAACCATCAAGTGAATTTGCAGGTAATAGCTATATCTGTACATACAACCAGAAGAATAACTCATGGTAACTTATCTATATTTTGTGTAAGATCAGTCCCTTTTTAAATTGTATTGCTATCACATCCTCATATGGAAAAAAAACCCCAAAAACTTTCTCTCAAAATATTTTAATAGCATAAGAAACAAAAAGTGTAGAAATATACAAGGAACTGGAACTCTGAGCTGGTAAATTCACGAGGTGGTGTGAAATGCTGTATAGACCCTGATAACAAGGGCTATTTGAGAAGCCTCAGCTGATGTCCTTAGAGGTCTTCAAGAGAAGTCTGGAAAAAACATCAGTGGACTAGCTGTCTGAAATACCTCCGCTAAGAAGCTTCATCAGATGCTTCTCCTTTTCTTCATGTGGAAGCTGTTTTTAAGCTGAGGTTTTCTGCATGATCCTGGCCTGAGCTATGTTGCAGCAGCCTTACAGATGCTAAGGCTGGCTATACACAGCCTTGATCCAGTCACTAGGGGTAACCCACAGATTTTCCAGGTTGATGTCAGACTTTTCCCATCACAATTGATTTGTCTGTCAATTGCTGTATGTTGTCTAAGCCTGGCTAATTATTTTCAGACCTATCCTAACCTTGAATTGCGAACTCAACTTCTTGGAATGACTTCAGGTCTGATTTATCACCAAGGGCCTGTTTGGTTACCTGAATTCTTGCTGAACTTGGTTACCATCACCAGATCTTTTCTGCTTGCTTTGCTGGGGTACTGTGATACTGGGCACAACTGTCTGTGGCACAACTACCTCTGCCTGCCTCTGGTGTTGCCCTTTCATCCTGCTTCCACTTACAAATTCCTGACAGATCTAATTGCAGTCTTCCACAGCCTAAGGAGGTCGGTTCTTGAAGAAGATGGTACCAGGCTCATCTTACAGGTTCACAGGGTTAGTACCAGAGGCAACAAGCACAAGCTGTTGGAAATTCCTGATGAATGTAAGGAGAATTTAAAAATCAGAGTTGTTAAGTCATAGAATAGGTTGTTCAAAGAGTTCTCAGACTTTCCATTCTTGGACGTTTTCAAAACTCATCTGGACATCCTTTAGAAATCTAATCTAATTTTCCAGTTATCCTCATTTTGATTAGGAGTTTGGAATTGAAGACTTTCAAGGTAGAAACTAGATGACTTATAATTTTTTTTTTCTAGGATTATGTAAATGTATCCTCTTGGAGAGAGCACAGAATAGCTTGGATATATACTGACAACAATGTGCAATGGTAGCACAGATTAGAGTTTCTGAGAGATGATAATGACTATTTTGTTCAAAAAGTGGAATGAAATATACAAAAGAAAAATAAATCTCCAGTAAACCCTGTGTACTATTCCTACTATGTCTTGCTTCATTTTTTGGGAAAACTGTGATGCCACTTATGATCTAATTATTCCTGCTCCCTCTTGGAAATCATGCTTTTAGCCCCTTTGCTTTTGTTCCAGTACAGAGATCATCGCTGTGATGAGCTTTCATACAGATCACATGGCTACACAATTGTCACTCACAGTCTAGTTTATTATACTGAAGCAGACTGTGTGTGCTGCAGACCCAATGCGTGGCAGTGGTGACTTTCTTTCTACTCTCTCTGCTCTGTCAGCAGGAGTCAAGTTTTCTGAAGAAAGAGGAAATATAATTTATTTCCTTTGTTACTTTTAATAGTTATAAAATCTTGTTCTAAGGCAGCAAAAAAGACCTTGGAGATGGAGTTCTTGTAAAATAACTGCAAGTGTGTCAACATAAGCAAATGAAACAAACAAGAAGCACACCCAAAGAAGATAAATATTTATGTAACATTCATATTGAAAAGAAACAAACCAGAGTGGAAAACATGAATATTAACTCTTCTTTGCAAATTAGTTTAATTTAGATAGTGATTTCCATAATTTGCTACATTTCCAGGTTGTAACTAATTTTTTAAGGATGCTGACAGCAACCGGTGAAATATATCATTATTATGCAAACATTAATCTATGTTTCCATATTAATAACAAAATTTATTAAATTATGTGAGCCCTTCTTTGGATGATAGGTAATGAAGATCAGTGACATTATGTCTTCAGTAATGATTTTTCTCTAATTAATTTTCTCAGCATATTTCTTGCTGATATCAAAGCTCTTAGCAACAGTGGGTTTATGTTACTGGACTGATATTATTGAATATGCCACTTGACTTGCTTTGCAGTTCGATGTAATACTACTCTGTCCTTGATCATCGAATTGCATGAGATATTTTAACCTTTTCTATACTCAGTACATCAAGCATTTTTTGAAAATAATTTTTCTCTTAATAATACCATAGTCTAAACAAAGGTGAATTCCCTCAGGCCATTAATTTAATGTTAATCAGATTACAATTATTTTTTATTTTTTTACTGTAATGTACAATCATTTAATTAAACACAAAACAGATTTACTAATAAGGTGATTTTGCAAGAAGTGAACTGCTTTAAATGGTTTCTGTATCTTTTTTGTTCTGAACAAATTTTTTAGAACAAAAGGTATTTAAAACTCTGTTAAATACCAGAGATCATTACTGCTTATCATGATCTTTCTAATGAGTATTTCTCTCTAAATCTTCTTCTTGATATTTTGATTTTAGAGACAATAAAAGTACAATCTAAAATTCAGAGGATTTTTAAACCCTGCTCTTTGGGTGAAACAGTGGATAAAACAATTGTTTAGGTGCAGAAGGTATCAACTTTATTCTTGGCTTTGCAGTGCTCTCCTCTGTTACCTTCAGTAAACCTTCTCATCAGTGGAAGAGGCTTCCTTTTAACTCCTTTTAATTACTTTTAATTTCCTTAGAGTCTTAGTACAAATCATAAACTCTCACTTTGTTGGTGTGATGATTTTCTTCTGTGGGGTTTCTACTTGGTCCTGATAGAAAATTCAGAAGTGGTCATATTGGAAGAATACAAGTTTATTAATTTATATCCACAAAGTGTTCATGGTACTGTCATGAAGCGAGTGTTTTATGGTAGCTCTAAAATCACCAGCAAAGATATCGCAGAAAGATGGTTTAATATAAAGGTAACAGCACAACATAATTCATGTCAAGGTTTACTCTACTACTTACTAACAGTTAAAATACACTGAGGAAGTGCACACAAAATCTAAAATCTATATCAATCTGGATTGAAATAATTGCAAGACCGTGTATGTGGAGGTTGTGGTTGTTGGGGCAGGAGGGTGTGGGTGGGTGAGACAAAAGGACAGAAGGTATATAGCCCAAAGACCTATCAACATTTAACCTATAACTTGTAGCTTAACACTTAATAGCATTACCTTATGACTTAGCCTAACAGCACTTAACTTATAACTCTTAACACTTAACCTATTAATTTAACTTGGATCTATATATGATTTACTATACTATAACAGTAACTTATTTATAAATCTAAAGTATTAGAGAATTTAAGAAAATAGTATCCCCTATACATTTGGTATAGCCTATGTACACAAATATAAAGTCTGTATAAGGGATCTGTGACAATTTTCCCTCGAGTTCTGTGAAATGATCACTTCAAATGTTTTTGTGTTCTTTTCAACAGGCAAAGGATTGAGTCTCAAGGAGTGAGATATCAGCCCAGGATCCATCAGCTGGGATTCCCCAAGAAATAGAGAACATGAAAGGTGCTGACTCTGAGAGGTGTCCCAGCTCAGAGGAGGATTGCTGGTCGCAGCCCTTGCGGCCCAGGAGAGCTCAATAGATCTCGTTTTGGGCCACTGTTTACAGGGTCACAAGAGAGTGGGTTTTAGTCATAATAACCTTTCACCTAGGCCATACTTTTAATTCTTACACTTTAAAAGTGAGAGAACAAAAAATATTATCCAGGCAAAAAGTTTCCAAGACAAACTTTTCCATTAGAAAAGCAAGGAACTCACCAGACATCACAATATTGTCTAGGAATATTTCTGATATTCTGATACGGACAATATTTCTGATAAGCTCAGAGGAGCTCAGCCTGAGCGTTGTCAAGGCCAATGCATTGTTCAGAACACAGTGCAGTCTGTAAGGGGTGGGGGGGGGAGGATGCACCACCACAGGTACATATTGGTAAAATAGACTGTTGAATATATTTATGAGTATTAAAACAACATTATTTACAGATAGGCACAGAATTAAAAATTAATTTTGACGCACACTATCTAGGGTAAGTTTTAAGAGTTACTTAAAATTTTTACTTCACTTTGCTGAGACAAAGATGGAACTTCTTTCTGCAAAATGAAAGATCATACTTTTTCTGTCATAATCTACACTTTACTATTTCTTTGTTAATTTTCAACTCTACATCACACTTGAAATTTGCTACATAAATATCTACATACACTGCATGCTTATTCTCAGTTTTCATTGCTATCCCTCTATCTGATTTTACCGAGGACTCAAGCTTCTTGCAAATTAGGTAATCATATACTTAAGCTATTAACAGACCTATATGTTCTAATGTTATTTTTATTAGAATCTGTGATGCTTGAGGCAACAGGAAGAGTTGTAGTATGCATTGTTACTTAAAATGGATGATGAAGGATGCAAGAAACACAACATGACTGGTGGCAGTGAACTTTATTCTCCACGGTGAACATGCTTGACTCAGATGTGAATTATTGGCCCATGTTTAAATGCTAATTCATGAATGAGACCTAAATATTAAGGTGTTAAGTTCCCCAAAGCAGATTTCTTTGAAATTCTTAAAGTTCAGCTTTCAGACTTGACCTCTGGTCATGAAGCCAACAGAGATACAAAGCAGTTCTGCCTGGGAATTTTCTGGGTTATAAGAATATGGGGTTAGACTACTGAATAGAGTCCCTGTGGATTCATTGTTAGCAAATGGTAGCACTTGCTGAAAACTAACACTTGACTTTTTTTTCTCAGTCTTTTAAAACTGTAATTGCACTAATAAACAACGGGTAACTGGAACCCTCCCCCCAACTTTGTATGGTATCTCAAGGCAACTGTGGAATCATATGCCAATTTTTGATGTCCAAGCTAGTCAGACAGCATTTCAAGTTTCTGCATTGCATTATCAGTCATTTAAGTCATTTATCCTCCTTTCTGAAAGCAATAAGACAATTGGGGAGTATATTATAGGTAATGACAATAGGCAGTGTACAGATTTCACTCATTTCATTCAGTATTCAGTTCTGATTACATATGAGTTACTCTGACAGACTGCAGATACTCTTTTTCTTTTCTCTTTCTCTAATCTTAAAAATGTCACAAATTCCTGTAATAAAGCTTAATATTTATGGACTTCAGCAAATGTATATAAAAGAAAGTCCATTTTCTGACTTTTATTATTTATTAAATAGAGCTGAAGATGTGCAAAATACTCTAATTCTTCAGTGACCTTACAGATGAGGATAAAGAGAATAAAGGTAAGAACAGGAGATGCAAATAGTGCTGCAGGAAAAATTATCCTGAAAATGTAGAGGAAAGACTGCACTCAGTGAGGAAATCATAGCTTCCCTTTTGGAACCTAATTAACACCACCCCTGCAGAAGTTACAGTGTTAACATGACTTAATTGTTCTACACTGGGCAAACAAAGAGTTTAATGTTTCCCTTGAATTGACTGCATAGTTTGAGACAAATATTCTTCTGGAATTAATGGTTGTTTCTGGATGCTGTTTGCCTTAAAACTATTTATAGAAGACTAGTCCTTTTGAAACCTGAATGATAGAATCATTGAAAGATTTGGGTTGAAACAGACCTTTAAAGGTCATCTCATCCAACCTCCCTGCCGTGACCAGGGACAGCTTCATCTGTATCCTAGTTGCTTAGAGCCCTGTCCAGCTTAAATGTTTACATGGATGGGACATCTACCACTCCCTAGGAAACCTTTTCCAGTGTTTTACTGCTCTTACAAAAGACATTCTGAATCTACCTTCTTTTAGTTTTAAACTGTTTGCTGTCATTCTGTCACTACAGGACCTATGGAAATGTGTGTCCCCATCTTTCTCATAAGCCCTCTCTAGGTACTGGAAGGCTCCTGAAATGTTTTCTTCTCCAGGCTGAACAACCTTTGTCTCAAACAGTGTTTATGCCACAGAAGGACTTGGCCATGAGATAATCACAGAATGGAGTGACAGGATGGCGTTAACTCCAGGCCTGGTGGAGGAGCAATCTGGTTAGCACATCCTGGCTAATGCATCCAGACAAAAATTCCCACTGTGGTGAACTGTGTAAAGAAGCAACTGCTTATATGCATATCACCAGTCAGAGAAAGATCACCCCAAGTTAGGGGATAGATTGCATTTGTGACCACTGAAACTCCCCCCTGAAAATGCCTCCTGGGACTTGGACTGTAAACTAAACCATAATGGGAACTTGAGGTAAGATAAAGATGGTACCCTTGTCTGGGTGTTACCTCTGGCATAGGGGAAGGTTAGCAAAGCTGGGAAAGAATAGTGTATCACTGACAATGGACAAAAAGAATGCAGAATTTATGGGCCACAAGGAAAGCCAACTCAGCAACTGTGCTGAAATCAATGGTTGGGCAGGGTAAAAGGCAATTCCGGAAGAGGCAGATTGCAACCACCAACTCACAACCCACCTTCTCAAGAAACCCACTGACTGAAAAGATGAGAAAGACTGGGCATGTGGACTAATTAGCATTAGAAGTGAGGGAATTATCTGACCAATAGAATAAGAGAACTGTGTAGCCAATGAATATTAATTTGTTTGTTTCCTAAAATGTAAAAATAAGGATAACTTTTGAATAAACTTGGGAGCCCTTACCACCCAGAGGCCCAGGGTGAGGAAGGACCAGTGGAATGCTGCTGGATCCACAGGTGGTGACTATCTTCTGCATATTCTGTCCCTCACTCTCTCTTTCCTCTCTTTCCTGTTTCTTTCTATCTCTCTACCTCATATTTTGTTGTCAAATAAAATCTGTACTATTGACTTCAGCCTGTGGTCTCATCTGCACCTTAATTTGGGTAGAAACAACTCTCAACAGTCGGGTCTTAACACCCCTCTAAGTATGGTGTCATCTGCAAGTTTGTTATGAGTGCACTCAACCCCACTGTCTATGTCATTGATGAAGACATTAAACAGTACTGGTCCTAATACGGACCCTTGAGTGACGCGACTCATCATTGATCTCTATCTGTACATTGAGCAGTGGTTAAATTTATTGCAGGAATGGTCAAATTCCTTACAGAAATTACTACATTAATGTCTTCAACAAATAAGGCCATAGGGAACATGGAATTACCTCTCTGTTATAATATTTTCCCTTTGATATCCTATAAGATGACCTTGACTATATTAAAGTTTAGACTGGAAATCTCTTATGAGAAATGCTATGTCTCAACTTTCCCCACTTTGAAATACTGACAACAAATGGACATACAGTTATCTTGCAAATATAAAAATTTTGATTGTTTCTGTTGTCTTGTTATTTTACTTTGCTATATGAATTTTTTGACTCTTTAGCTAGCTAGGTACACCACCATTTGTCACTGTCTATGATAGAATAGCTACTGAATTCAGGATATAAAATGTAAACTTATAGATGTTTCATATTCATGTTTTGTTAAAATAAAATTCTGATAGTAGGCTACCAAAATGCTCTATCTATAATTTATACATAGCTCTCACTAAAACACAAGCTATCAATATTTAAATGCATTGTCAGGGAAAAAACAAACAAACAAAACCAAATAAATCCTAAGAGCAGTAACTGATAAAATCGGTTTTCAAGATTTTATTATATGCATTCAAATTTCTGCTAATATATCCAGAAGTTAAATTCTACCACTATTAGGTCTAACAGTACTCAGAAAAGAAAGTGTTCCTGGGAAGTAGTGGGACACAAAATCATTCCATGCTCTCTCTTAAAATCAAACAAGAGCTGTACTTGCAGTATTCTGTGACAGGAGTCAAGTGACAGTACTTTATAGTGCACATATTTGTTAACCCTGAGAAACCTGTGCAGACTTTTCCCTGGTGAAAAATTCCATAGCAATCCCTCTGGTTACAGTGCTTGGAGTTCTGCTATTGAACCAGAGAAAAATGTTCTTCATCTATCCTTCTAGAATATGCTTTGAATTTTTGTAGCAAAAAATTGGATTCACAGAGTCCCTCATATTCATCGGAATGTCTTCCTTACACCCTGGTGAAATGTATTAGTAAGTGTTTAATAAAGCTAAACAGAAATATGATTATTGTAACATAGTACAAAACAGAAGAAAATGTTTCATTTTTTCATTTTATTCCTTAATGTGCCCTGAAAATATTCTACATGCTGTTATATTTCTTTAGTGAACTTCTGTCATTTTTCTGTTTAGATGAACAGGTTAATGGCTTATATACATTGACCCATTGAATTCAGCACAGAATTATAACCCAAGTGTGTGATTAGATAAAGAATTATAAATATTTGTGACTTTAATTTAGTGTCACCATCAAAGAAAGCAAGAATTTAAAAAAGGAGCAATAAATGAAAAGCATGAAGTATTTTCTTAACAAAAGCAGGAATAAGAGAATATCTGTTTTAATCTTGATTAAAATTCATTTTTCTCTCTTAAATGACTGCACAAAATAATGCATCCTATTGTGAGACGTTTGTTAAGAATAGTATTTACAGACTTCCTCTATAACTCATTTCACAGTATTCCTTCACATCTTTTAGTATAAATTCCACTATAGCTCAATCTACAAAAATGCTCATCTAATAAGATGCCAAACAATGAAAATATTTGGTAATATATTTTAAACAATTATTTTATTGTCCTAAGTCCTCTGAGAGTATGTATAAATGTTCTCTTCGTTACTTGCTTCTCATTATTATTTTCTCTGACTTGATAGTAGCCCTAAGTGGTGCTCTCTGCATCAGTCTCTGACATCTATGCTTTCAATCCTTCTTTACTGGAAGGTCTACCTCTGCATAGTAAATTTTCTCTAAAAAGCACACACTGTTTCCTGCATTCCCACTGTTCACTTGGCATATCACAGATTACCAATCAGTGCTGTTATTCTTTTTTTCCCCCTCAATACATTTATCAGTCTACATCATCTGGGGTGGGTGTTTTTTGAGTGATATACCCTGCCCTAAATGCCCATAATATGATTCTGCTTTGATTTTCTTGTGAGCTAAATACTTGCAGACATGATTCATTTCTGCATGCATGATTATATTTTTTTTCCTTTCATCGAAATAAAAACTATTTCCAGTAGTGCACTGTCCAATTCTTTAAGATGCTGAATGCTATGAAAAGCAGTGGGCAGTCCTCCCTCACCTTGGAGGTACAGATATTGCCTGACAACACATTCTGAAAGAAGAAACACTAAATAGAAGAAAATATTATCCTTTATATGCAATTTTAAACAGCAAGAACACTCCAAATGAGACAGGAGATTTCAGCCAAAAAGTCTGTTCACAGTTCCGATGCAGCTTGCATTAAGTACCTAACTTAATTCATCTTTGAATTGTACTATATCCATAATATGTCAGACTATTCTTAAATCATTCAAGGACATCCTTTCAAGTGCAAGAGTCTCAGCAGACTCTTCCTTTTTTTATGGTTTTGCTGTAAAGAGGTATTGTAACATTTTTCTATTTGTCTCATTCAAGCAGTGCTTTCCCACACCATGCACAAAGAAGCAGTGAGAAAATAGCTGTAGCCCTGTGTGATTGAGAAAGTCTGATACCAGCACTCTTGAGGCTGCTGTACTTCAAAGGGTTTGAAAGTTTGTTTTGATAAAAGATAAAGGGAACAAAGTTCAAGTTCTATGATCAGAAGCACAAAAAAAGGGTAACTTCTGATAAGCTTCACTTGTTAGCTTTGGACTGTGTGCACTCAGACTGTCAAAGTTGCCAGCATGGCTAAGCTGGATAAGAAAATGAGTGACACAGAGGAAATAAGGGCCACAAGGAAAGTCAGATGAGACATATATGAGCACTTGTCAATGGTGAGAATCACAGGAGAACTGAGTCTGCTTTGGTATGCCTAACAGATTTGTACAAGAAGTATATTATAAGCATGAACTACACAAAATGCAGTACTTGCAGTCTCCCTAAAATGGTAATACTTGCCTATAAAAAGGGAGATTCACCCTATAGACAAGTTATTGAACGAGTTCAGCTGCATATAGGTACTACTTATTTTTTATTGCGGGGTCCACAAAGCTTTGAAATTTGATTTTGATTCTATAAATCATAAGATCACAGTAAAATTTAGCCTGCAAGAGACCTCCAAAAGTCATCTGATCTGACCTCCTGCCCAGGGCAAGTTTAATTTCAAGGTCGAATCAGTTCCTTCAGCTTCTTGCTTTGGCACATGCTCCAGCCCCCCTTACCACTTTGGTAGCTCTTTGCTGAACTTTCTTCAGAATATCAGTACCTGTTTTGTATATGCAGCGTGGATCAAAAGGGGGTTTGATTCTTCAGACAGAACTTTGCAAGTGCTGTGTGAAAGGAAACAATCGCCCTCTTTTTGATGAAACCCAATATGCTGTTAATGTTTGTCACCACATGGTGCTGTCTAAGAGCTGAAGAATACCCGCTCTGACAGACCTGGAATGCCCTTTTGGCCAGTTTTTACCCTTCTATACTGTTCCTTACTACAGAAATTAAGTAATTACCTATTGAAACTTCTCATTAAAGCTGGCATATGTAAGAAGTCACTCATGAAACTGCGGCTTAAATTCAAACATCTGCAAAGTAAATGTATAGAAATGCAAATTACAATGACAAAGATCTTTCCCAAATGACAGCCTGCTGCTTTTTGACTGAACCTTTCCAAATGAGACACTTATTGTACTGATGACTGATTTTCTCATGTTCTCTGTCTGCACCAGGGACTACCTCCATGGACTAGATCTATAATTTTCTCTAATTTCCCTTTTGCTGTGGTGTAAAGTAGCTCATTAGTTGGCAGCCAAAAACCCTTTATTTTGATAAGATAATATTTTGTTTACTATCATGTTTCAGATACTCTAACTATAATACAGGTACAAAACTAAGAAGAACAATATTTAGTATGTTCTTTATCATGTAATTTTTATGTTTGTTAGGCACTAGAAACAGTCCTGTATCTTCCTTTTAAAATGAGTAATGATCATACCTTCTCAGAATGGTCCTCAAAAACATATCATTTTAAAGTTACAATTTAGAGAAGCTTCAGAAAAAGAATCCAATAAAGACTTTTGAAAAAGTGATTAGTCCATTAAAAGAACCCATTTTATGACTGGGAACTGATCACAGTTAATATGAAGTTTCAGTGCGCATTTGACTTTGTCCTTTACTAACAGATTAATCTCCACAGTTTATTCTGTCATTTTTTCTTTGACCTTTTTGCTTGGCATGTTTCCATTTATCACAATTTTGCTTGTGGTAGCTCCTTAAATTTCCATACGTTTCTTGAACATTGATCAATTTAAAATGACAGCCAAAAAGAGAGAAGAATAGTGCCCTCCTTAAGATTTTTAAATTTTAATTTTTTTTTATGTTATCTGGATTTATTGTTTATAGCTCTAAGTGGATTTTTAATCAGTCACCATTGATTAAAACACTTGAGGTGGTCAATGTTACCTCATTAAGTCCTTATGCAGTGTTAAGAAAAATAGATCCTTAACAGTTTCTAGCACACCTTCAGTTTAGTTTACATGTCATAATGCTGCAGTTTTGAAAAGAGGTATAACATAATGAAATTTAGTATATTTCTTTTGTGTCTGCGGTTTTATTCACTACTTGCACAGTATGAAAAACATAAACAAAGCAATTAACTGAATGTATTATGAAAAATTACCTTGGAATGAAAATATAAAGGCTTTTAAAGGTTTGTCCTTTTGTAGTTCAATTGATTTTGTGCAATTTTACATTTGAGATTTGTAACTCAAAATTAGAGGTAAAATCCTGTGGTACAGGTGCAGAGGAGAACAGAATGTTAATTACAGGCATTTCCTGCATTAGCGTCTTACAGTTCCATTTTCTATTCCATTAACTTTCATACTTTTGCATGTTGGTTTGCATGTAGATTTCTAACTAACTGACAACCAGAATTTAAGTCTTGTATAACGTTTATATAAAAATACACGGTGCTTAACTCAGCTTCCCTCTTGTGGCATCTCCAAAATGAGGATGGAGAACAAGCTACTCTAAACTGGCATTATCATGCATGGCTGCTCAGAGGTGTCTGCTTGTCTAGACTGAGCATTCTGAAGTGCACACTTTTATAGCCATAGCACCTTGAGAAATATTGGAAGTGTATGTGTAAAGTGGGCAGAGAACAGCATCAAAATGGTTCTAAGAGATTACAGAAATCAATTTTGACCACAATTTACTACACAGGTGCTTGGAATCATGCATCTGAAGCACCCTTGGAGGTTTAGTGAGTAAGATCGCTGTCTGCTAGAGGTAGAACTGCTGTAGTAACACCCCCTAGAATCATGTATGAAAATTTTTGTGGAGAATTTGTATGTTCATTGAATCCAAAAGGCTGAATACACTAAGGAACATACATACCCAATTATTATTTAGGGTGTCTGATGCAAACACTGAAATGGTAGTAAAACTTTTCAAAAGTCCAGTAAGTTGTAGTCTTAACGTGACACTAAGCCTCAGTCATATCTTCTTTTTAGGTTCTACTAGATTTTACTTGTCTAAGGTTTTTCTGAAAAAGTACTATCCTTCTTCCAAGACTAATTCATTCCACTCTGGTTTGTCTCCTTCTCTTTTCTGATCATTCAAGGGCTCCAGACAATAGCTTCACATAAGAATTTATTCATCAGATATTTAAAGTGCATTCCCACTCTGAAAATATTGGCTGCAATATGCTTATTAGATATTACAGCTCATACAGAAATGGTCTGACCATCACATAGGTCTGTGATGGCTTTCCCTTAGTCTCTTCTGATCAAACCTGTCACTTCATATGGATTCTTTCCATATAAAGAGAGCATGAACAAGTGATTAATTCTTTAGTCATATGATAATCCTCAGCTTAGAGATGCCACAATGGGATATTCATCATTTTACATGTGGCCTTTTCAGTCTAAAATATGCTGCAAGATCACATTTTTACTATTGTCTCTTTCAATTGACTGTCTTTGAGAGCTGGATAGCTTTATCTTCAAGAATCTGTCAATGCTTGTTTATTTTCTTGAGATTCAGTAACCTTTTTAGCTTGTTTCTTCGCACCCTTTGATCAGCAATGTCATTCTCCATTTTTACCACAAAGAACTGTGATTGCATAGAGTTCTAACCCTTCATTTCCGCATTTCATATTCTACATTAAACTAAATGCAGGACTAGTTCATCAAAAGAACTGAAGTTGTAATGTCAAAAAATGCATTTATGTTTCACTGTTGTGATGCTTCCAAGTGTATTCATATTTTGAATATATTAATTCTTCCTTCTGATGAAAACCTACAGTCTATGTGTTTTCTTATATAAATTGTAATTTTTTTCTCAATTTGAAACACAGAGGATTGGGTTGCTAATAATGTTACTGTACCATATAGAACGAAAAATATTAACATTGTAAGAAATTTTTTTTAATCTTCAGTGATATATTCTCTACATTATTTCCTAAAATTGTTATTCATGTATCATTATTGTTGAATTGCTGTTTCAATTTTTAGCTGGTTCTTTATAACAAATCTTCCAGATTAAAATTGGACTACAAAATAGTATTTTTTCTTTTTTTGTGATAATTTTAACATGCGTCTATATAGTTACTCATGCTTTCTAGTTCTATATCAGCAGCATGAGTACAGCATGCCTGACTTGTTCAGGTTTATTGTGTATCCTGAGATGCATTCACAGCAAGCGGAGTTCAAAGACATTACTGTTTAAGTCTCTACATCACTTAAATTTTTTATTCTAATACTAGTATTGATAGAATTTTTTCACTCAAGTCACTTTGTCATGAATAACAAGTTAGTTGTGTTGGTTTATGTTTCAGTTGATATTACTCTTTTAGTTATGCAACTTTTGTTTATTAAAACAATAAATTTCACCTAAGCCAAGTCAAATACTCTATGGCCAAAGTAAAAGAAATCAAAGCCTTTTCCAGAAAAAATATTCACTTTTTTTTTCATTTTATTGTTAGATGGAAGCTAGGCCATCCTTAGTTGGCCTCTCTATGATCAGGTAATTATGGATATGAAATATGTCATGTAAGAAATATACCAATAATACCAATTACAAGACACAGTTTGCCATGGAAAAAGAACCCCACCATAAACTAACAGAGAACTCCCCTTGACAATATCAAATGCATCTACTTGGATATTTATGTTGTCCAAATATAACAGACAAAGTAGTTCTTTTCCTTTTGGCATACCCTTAGCAGACATTTACATCAGAACAAGTTGTTGCAGTGGTCCTGCAAAAAAGAGCAAATAATATGAAATAAATATGTATAGTCAAATGATTATGGAAAATAGAGATAAATTGAAGTTACCAATAACTGCTTTATAGAGTTATGGAAAGCAGAAAAGGAAGTCAAAGAAGGATGTAGAAGACAAAGACTAAGGACAACTGAGAATATGAAAAGTCTTTATAATATTGAGAGATTAAGGAAACAGCTGTGAGGAAACAGGAAGGAAAAGGACATAGTGCAGTTAGGAGCTGCAAGAGGTGAAAAATTATGAAAGAAATGTTCTTCTCAAAGCATTGCAGGAAGAAAGTAAGATACAGTACCCATGTCTGGGGGGATCATGAGATGGGTAGTAATGGAAATCAGTATTTTCTCAGTGAAAATGAAAACAAGAAACTATTAAGTAGACAAAGATATACATTGCATACATTTCTGCAAAACAGCTCCAAATTGTTCTTTTTTCCTTGGTGATACTTTACATTTGAAATGAGGCAATTGTTGGTGAAGATCAGTATTTGCTTGTGAGCACTATAGTAAAGGAATTTGCTGACAAGGTCTTTTCTTCTGTTAAAATAGTAAATGTATGGATAGGAATTCAAATTTTATTTACTCTACAAAGAGTTTTTACTATCAAGTTAGTGTGAAAGAAGCTTTTAATTCTTGAACATTAAAGTATTAAAAATCACTTAAAAATATTTTATCCAACAATCAAGACAGCGAAACTAAAGTGTTACTGAGATTTCTTATGGGATATTTCACTTTATTCTTAATTTTGATGCATCATTTTACAGGAATAACAAAATGACTCTGTGATCAGAAACACTGTCATTATTAGTAACACTGAAAAATCTTTCAAGAGAAGCAGTAGTTTGGTACTTACGTATAGCTTGTATTCTGTCATATGTCTCTGTTGGAGGTGAGAAACAGAAAAATATTGTCACATACATTTATTTTTATCCTACTAACACAATAATAAGTTAATATCATATACTAGTATAGGTGAACACAGAGAGGAAAAAACCACAAACAACCTTCTAACAAATTTCCTACCACTGGTGTTTTTATGAAATGTCTTTTGATATGAGACAAGCAAGAAAATTACTATATATTTTCTTAAGGAATTAGTTACATGTCACATATGCAGATATGTTCTAAAGATCATATAGATTTTGCACTCTTTTTTGAGGTAGTTGATTTCAAAGGGTGTAAATATAAATCTTTTCTCTTCAATACCTTGGTCATCAAAATGAATAATATGTGTACATTTTTTAAAAAATATTTTCTGATGGGGGCAATGTTTCATAACTTTTGGATCAAGGGAACCATTTGTCAGACATAAACTGGCAATGTTCATGATTTATTATTATTTACTATTTCAACATGCCTAGAACCATAGAATCATAAAATTACCATCATAAAATGGTGGGACCAGACCTCCTTGTTCAAGGAGGACCAAGCAGAGCTGGTTGCACAGGACCATATCCAGATGGGTTTTGAATATCTCCAAGGAAGGAGACTCCACAACCTCCCTTGGCAGCCTGTTCCAGCGCTCAGTCACCCACACAGTAAAAAAAATATTTACTGGTGTTCAGATAAAACCTTGTGTATTCAGTTTGTACTGATTGCCTCTGATCCTGTCACCACCGAAAAAACCCTGGCTTTGTGTTCTTTACTCCCTCCATTCAGGTATTTATATGCACTAACAAGATAACCTATGAATCCTGTCTTATTCAGGCTAAACAGTGCCAGCTCTTTCAACCCTTGCCACAATCCAGAGATGCTTAGTGATCTTAGTGGCCATTTGCTGGACTCTCTCCAGTACATACACTCTCTCTTGCACTGGGAAGTCCAGAACTGGACACAGAACTCCAGATATGGCCTCACCAGTGCTGGGGAAGGATCACCTCCCTCATCCTGCTAGCAATACTTCTCCTAATGCAGCCCAGGATATCATTAGCCTTGTCTGCAACAAGGGCCCATTACTGGCTCATGTTCAACTTGGTATCCACCAGGAGGCCCAGGGCTGTTTCTCCCAAGTAGTGTTTTAGACAGTTAACGCTCAGCATATTCTGGCACATGCAGTTGTTCTTCCACAGCTGTAGGAATTTGTACTTTCCCTTCCTGAACTTCCTGAGGTTGTTGCCAGCCCATTTCTGCAGTCTCTCAAGGTCCCTCTGAGTGGCAGCAGGATCCTCTGATGTACCAGTCACTCTTCCCACTTTGTGTTATCTGCAAACCTGCTGAGGACACTCTGTCCTATCATCCTGTTTGTTAATGAAAATATTCCATAGAACTGAATGTGGAATTAACCCATGGGGTGCACTGTTCGTGACTTGTCTCTGGCTTAGCCTTTGTGACATTGATCGTTAGGCCATTGGGTCTGGATGTTCAGCCAGTTTTGGTTCTAATATATTATGTACTTTAAAACAATAACCTCGTGAACTTGTAGTTTTCCATGGACTACCTAGAATTGCCAATTGGATCAATCAAATATTCCAGTTTATGTGCAATGTGAAGTAAAAAACTGTAAATTATGTGCTAAAAGAGCCATAATCCTGTGACAAGAGCTCTCAAGTGGATTAAATATGTAAGGAAAAGTTATATAGGATAACAACCTAACCTTTCATAGACTATAAAGATGAAGTATGTTTTCAATCATACTTTCAATCTGTATTTGTAAAAGATAATATTAAAACAGATTTTTAACTATGGAATACTAGATCCCAAGACATGAATATAAAAGTCATTAAGTGTGTTATGGTTATTTACACATCAGGATATTCTTCAGTATCTTTAAAGAGATTGCATTTTCTTTCTAGATAGAATCTCTCAGAAACAACCATTTTATTGCTGTGCTCAGAATGTTTACAGCAGTTTGCACCTGTACAACTTTGCTAAGTCAGTTGACAACTTTAAAGATCTCTTCTCTGTGATGACCAGTGACAGCACTCGAGGGAATGGCCTGAAGTTGTGTCAGCCAGGTTTAGGTTGGATATTAGAAAGAGGTTCTTCACCCAGAGAGCGGCTGGGTACTGGAACAGGGTCCCCAGGGAAGCAGTCACAGCACCAAGACTGACAGAGTTCAAGAAGTGTTTGGATGATACTCTCAGGCACATGGTGTGACTTTTGAGGATGGTTCTGTACAGGGCCAGGAGATGGACTCAATGATCCTGGTGGGTTCCTTCTAACTCAGTGTAATTTTTTGTGTGTGTGTGGGTTTGGGTTTTTTTTGTTCGTTTGTTTTTACTGAAATTTTTGTTGTTTATTTTCAGTTTCAACCAAGCAAAATTTATTGATTGTCACATTCATGACTAAACCAGTAAATATACACTTGTTTTTTGTTTTCTTTTATTTCTTGCTGCTACTCATAACATATTCTCATATAATGTATCAACTAATCCTAATAATGTATCAACTACAATTATCCCCTGTATAATATATGCAACAATTCATATACAGACTGGCAATAACACAACATCAGAAATAAGTTGCGGGGATTTATATGGTCAGATCTTCAAATCTTAGGGGGAAAAAAAGTCTTCTTTGGCTAAACCCAGCTTTATTAGGTGACAATACAAGACATTTCAGACTGAAGGAGGAGCCCATTACAGTTCACATAAAATATATATTTTAGATGAGATTAGATGTTCAATGAAACAGGGTTGGTTGGTTATCAGATTTCAGAGAAAACTGAAAAAACAACCTTGTGAGATCAACAAGATTGTTTAAGAAGCTTATCATAGAATACCTTTAAACGTGTTAAAAACTGTAGGTATTTTCCATTTTCATCTTCACATTTTATTAAAATGGATCACAATCATTATTTGAAAACTTAAAAAAAATTCATTGGTCTGCATTACTTTAACTTGGAAGTTTATATAAAAAAAAAATCTTTAATACAGATATACAGGTACCAAAATTAGTTTACTCATGCGGAAATAGGTTCCTTCCTCTATTTCTAAAAGAATGACTTTTGTGGGAACATGATGGATTGGTGTTGGGGGAAGATTTGCATAGGATGATCCCAGGGAGTTCATAGTTGGGTGTCAATCCTTTTCTTAGTCTGAAATCAGACCTCCAATGTTTCTTACAGCTTTTCTGTGCAGGACACTGGTGGGACAAGCCCAATATGTAGGATCTATTCACTTAAAATGTTACCAGTGGAATAAAACAAAACAGTTGGATCAACGAGAAAAAGTATGACAAACTTATTATGGCAAAACAAGAAACAACAACATTGGTTCAGCCAAAGACACATTATCTATGTTTTCATGGAATCTGCTATGCAATAAGAAAAACAAATACACAAAACAACAGAAGGAAGTAAGGCAAGGGAGGAGAGCTTTCTTTGTGAACTTCTGTGTGTAAGGTCGAGAAGGAGGGAAGGAGGGAAGGAAGGAGGAAAGGAAAAAAGGAAGAAAAGAAGGAAGAAAGTAAGTAAAATGGTTTCATTTTATACCTGTCATGCCTGACTCTTTCTTCTGACATCTCTCTTATCACACACCAAAGAAGCTTGTGTATTCAGGAAGCATGGACAACTTAGATATCAGGAAACTTCAGTCAATGAATGCTAAGGAAATGGGAGTGTCAGCTAACATGAGATTTCACTGGAGTCAAAATATTCTTCTGAAGATTGCGATTAATAAATATTTTCAGAGACCAGCTGGCTAATACAAATTTTATGCTCCCTTAGTTCATTAAAGAACAAATAGTAGTTGGTAAATTACATATAAGATTTCGGATCTTTCATTCAAAATTTTTTACTCTTTTTTTTTTATCCCATGGGGCCAGTCCATAACCAAAAATGTCCAATGAGACCTTTATTATTAATATTTCTAACTATCACTCAGAGCTGATTTGAAAGATGCAAAAGAAAGTCTTCTACATTGACACTGGGGACAGGTGAAAAAAAAAAAGTCAGTTATTAATAGTGAAAAAAATCCATAAAAAGGCTCTGACCCACACAAGTATTACTACATCAGTCACAATTTCTTTCATATTGATTAAATAAAACAGGTTTTTGTAAACTCTCTTTGGGATGAAATCTCAGAATTTGGGCTGATAAAAATGACAAGATACAATAAAGCATCTGTGAAATATGACACCTCTAAATCCCAAACAATTAAGACTTATAGGTAGATATATCTTTTCTCAAGACAGGTACAAGACACCTGCCTGATGGCATACATCCTGATTTGAGCAAAGTGGTCTTGCACAACAGCTACTCAGTGTTTGGAGAGTCCCTCTTTTGAGTCTTTATTACAACATAACATATTTCTTCACTTAAAATCTTGTAATAGAATAATTAAGCAGTTGTAGATAGTGAAAAAAACCTCAAAAAACTATTTTTTTTGTTTGGGAATCATCAAACACTCTCAAATTCTAAGTTCAGAATTTGTCTTTTTGCATTATTGGTACATATGTCATGCACAACAGCTGTGGGCAGAGGGGAAAACACCTGCACTTGACTAGAGAAGCTGCCAATTCAGACTCTCCTTTGGCAAGCAGAATAAAAATTCAGCTCTTGAAGATTGTCTTGTGGCTGTCATCATCCACATGTTCATTGGTACTGTTGTCAACCACTGAGGATTACAACCTTTAGCATTTACATACTTTTAGAGGCTTTCAGTTGTTCATAAAACATGACAACTTATTTTTTAAAGTAAAGCCTTAAAAAAATATTCCCAAAACTGATGAACAATGGATTGTCAGAATAAAAGAACTGATGCAAGAAAAATTGTAACATATAAATATTCTTCATAAAATTCTGTAGATGTCAAATCCTGATTTAAGGAAACTGTGAAAGCACAAGATTGTGTATCTATGTTGATTCTAATATGATATTATGGTCAAATATTATGAGTAAGTAATGAAAAAATTACTATAGATTGCTGACAATTTCAAGGGATTTTGGGGAATAGTGGAACTGAGGGGTCACAGAAATCAAACCAGTCTTCTCCCCTCTCTCCTCTTTAGCCAACATTATTTATTATTTAAAATAATCATTCCAGAAAGACTCATGGAAAATGAGGCTGTGTTTAAGTGACAGTCAGTCTGACCTGGTTCAAACATTTTTTTTAAACTGCCTTGAATTATTTCTCAGATGTGTCCATTTCTGTCTGACTTCTAGGAAACTCAGTAACTATCTCAGAGATGTCTGCATACAAAGATCTTGCATTCCTCTCTCTGGCAGTTCAGATGGATCACACTTCTATTATTCAAATGCTTATACTAAAATATTTAATTCTTTACAGAACCTATGTATAAAGGTTCCCTTTTTGCACGTAGTCTGCTCACATCACCACTATGCAATGATGGAAATACAATAGAAACAGCATTAATCTGGACAGCTTTTCCATTACATAATTTCCTGATATCGAGAACTCTCCACAATCCTAGACCTTATTCTCCATTTTCTGAGTCTTATTTATCACCTCTCTTATTTAGCACTTGATATACAAGATCCATTGCACATTAAGATACATAAGGTTCAGTAGTATCCCACCTGGCTGCTACCCTTTGCACCTCTCTACACTCAGAGCACAGGAGTAAAAGTAATAACAATTCATAGAGAGAAATGTAAGAAGCTGTCAACTATCTCTAGTTCATTGGTTTTGTGTTAATATGACTTGTAATGGTTCTCAGGTCTTTGGGTATTGTCCCAAGTCTTGCATTCCCTTTGTTAGAATGCGTAGTGTTGCTTAATGCAATTTGCAGATTCTATATGGGGAAATATTTCTCACATTGTTTCTCTTCCATTTCCTTCTCATTTGAGTTGAATGTGTCTTTTTCAAGATGAAGAAGTTGATAAACCGAGGTTTATTCAACTTCCTGCAATGAAGATAATGACTTAAAGTTTTCCTCTAATAGCTGAGACTTGTGCCTGTTCATACAACACTGTGGATGTCGACATGTCAGTGTGGATATTGAATGTTTTCTGTACTTTTTTAGTTAATGTATGAGTTCACTTACATTTTTCACCTGCTCTGAGTAAGAACAACATCGCCAGTGAATGTGATGTTACAGTCTTCTGTTTGAATTAATAGTTAAAGATTGCAGTGATCCTGGAAAGGCTAAAGTAGCAGTTTAGACAAGGGAAAGCAAGCCTGTTTAGTGAATAGTGTAGATGAAATGTGAGTACCATTATTCAAACTGTTTCATAAGACAACACCTGTGATTTTTCAATCACATTGGAAGAATGAATATTTGAAACAGATAGAAAATACTTTCTTTTTAAGCAACTAATCTCTTTAAGTCATCGTTGTCAGAAAATCCTGTATCAAGGGTTCAGCAAAATGAAACCCAGTTTTGTGAAGGAGTACAAACTGTTATGCACAAAGGAATCTGCCAGTTCTCCAACACAACAGTGTTAAAAAGGAATCAGACAATTGCCTGATAGGTAAGTTTTTCCAGACTTCAAGTTCAAAGAGGTTCTTTTACTTTCTTTAGAATTTCCTTTTCTTTTGGTAGTCTTCTAGTTTTGTGTCTCTGAAATTAGGACCATTAATTTCCAAGGGGGACAGAAGTTAACAGTGGGAAAATGTCAAATGGTGATATTAGATTAAAGCAGAATTTTGCTTAACAGAAAACCCTAATTTATTATAAAAATATGCCCAAAATGTATTTTAAGATAATAAATTTCCTTTTTCTTTTCAGTTAGGTTTTGATTTTTACTTACATTTTTGTGTTCAGACATTAAAAGGGAAACGTATACAGTATTTTGCATTTTAGAGTTTTAGACTATCTTTGTCTATTTTTTAAAAAGCAAATATATAAGTATAAAGAAGATGACATTTCAAAATGGATGGAGAAATAAGAAGAGACAAGGTAAAAGGACAATGTTCACTAGAAATAAAGAAAAAACAAAGACAGGTCATAATTTGGGACAGTTCTGGAGACTGTGAAAACAACAATGAAGTTTAGCTTTCCATCCCACATTATAATCCATGCTAAATCAAAAGCTTCTCTCGAGACTTTTAGAAGGCATAATTTCCAGCATTCTCATCAAAGTATTGATTTTAAATGGCTGACAGTTGCTTATATGACTTTGCTTTATATAGCAACTCTTCAGGGAATATTTAATTAAATCATAATTGCCAAAAATATCCTTGTCAAGCACTACAGGACCACAGGGAAACCAAAAGACATGTCGAAGAGAATCTCATTATCAAAGATCTGTTTTATACAAATTAAAATTGACTTATTCTAAATAGACTTGATGAAATGAACAGTCTATGTCTTTGTAAATTAACATAGTTGAAACATGCTATGGAACTCGGATCCAAGAATATATTGGAGATATATTGGAATATATTTTGAGTCTTTATTGCAAAGTATGTCTTGATTGGGATATAAAACTCATGAATTATAAGAAGCCCTAAATAACCTCCAAAATTTGGATGTTAAGAAAACTCGACAATAATAAATTCACCTCGTTTCTTTTTCCCTCTTCTTGTGATTCTGCTACATAGCCCTGCAGTTTGCATGCAATTTCCAAAGTGCATTAAGCAGTACGTGGAATTAACTATCACATTACTCTTCACTCTCAAAATTAAAACTTTATTAACTTTAACAATGTAGCAGGACATTCTTATTGCACAGGTACAGATAAATCAATTGAATCAATAAAGTTAGCACCTGCTGCAAAATGAAATGCTGATCTCTTTGCTGAGTCACTTATACAGACATAAGATTCTGACTTTATGGATTAGATTGGAAAATACAGGTTGCTGTTGACTTGAAATGCTAGCTTGTTACTTTATAGGCAGACAAGGACATCAAAGAAACAAGTTGTCCATGCTCGACTTCAGGAATTTATGACATAAGGATCAAAGAATAACATGAAACATTCAATAAGGAAAAATAATAGCTAGGTCATGTACAAAATAGTATTTTAGAATGCGGTAAAAGTACTGTTTTCTTTTTGGATTCTTAGTAGGTGGTACAATATGTCTTGTTATCAAAGGTATCTATTACTTAAACTACCTTTTTATTTTTTTAAATAGTCAAGACTCTTTAAAATCAGTCTTTTAAAAGTTGACCCATAAAGAGGTTCTATGAAAATGAGGTCCTGTCCTTATTGTTTCCCAGAGTTCTCTGTTCCATTGCTCCCAAGGCCTTCAGATCAGAGAGAGAGAGAGATAATATGAACTTGTGTCTCTTTCTTGGATTTGCTTCTTTCCAAGATATATTCTGAGGATATTGACTTCTTGCATAGTCTGGCAATATGTTTCTTTGTGACATTTTCACTTCGAGCTTTTCTGGCACCATGGAACTTTACGAGTATTAATATTCATGATACACACCTAATTAGAAAATGAGTAGGAAAAAAAAGCTGACAAGAGGTTTTAAAAAGAGACTGACCCATGAACTACATTAACATATGTTTCATTCTAATTCCTAATTTGACTACCTGATTTTTCTGTGTTTTTTTTAATTAGAATAGAACACAGAGTTGCGGCTTTTACAGTGTAGGTTATTGAGCAGGCTTCCTACACTGTCCAAAATGAAAGACCAAGGCATTTGTTCTTCCTTCTATTAATTTGCACTAGGGCCTGTACATAAAATTGAGTCTCCCTACATGAACTCTCTAGGAGTAAGAGATTTTGAAACTCACAGTCCTTATGAAGTCTGTCTTGCTTATATCATCTTTTAATAGATCAAAAAAAGAACAACTTTGAATGAAAACTACAGCGATAACAGAGAGATCTTAGTTGAAAATAAATGTTCTTTACTGTTCCTAAGCACCTTTTAGAATATTGAATATCAGTTGTTATTCTTGAGCAATTTACATGAGACAATACAAAAGAAAGAATTTTTAAATTACTTAGAAGAGAAGCCTAAGGATTAAATGCTTTCACCCCTGATATCCTGGGATTTGCTTTTATTCAGAGTTCTTAAGATCATGCTGTGTTAATATCAGGGACATGAATCCTTTGCCATAATTCCATTAAGTCCCATTCACTTTCCTGCATTAGCATCTGGTTCTTCTGAAGGCTTGTCTCTTCTGTTGTTCCATTATTGGCACTCAATTCATTTAAGCATTAACAGATTTAAAAAGAATCATAGAATTACAAATTGTTTGAGTTGGGAGGGATCTTAAAGTTCCAACTCCCCTGCCATGGCAAGGGACATCTTCTACTATCTCATGTTCCTCAGGGCCCCATCCGTCCTGCTCTTCAGTTGTTGATGTGGCATCAGCAACTCTGGGCAACATATGCCAGTGCCTCACTACCCACACAGTAAAGAATTTCTTCCTAATATCTAATCTAAACCTACTCTCTTTCAGTTTGAAGCTACTCTCCCTTGTCTTATCAATACATGTTTTTGCCAAAAACATCTTTCTTGTAGGCTCCCATCAGGTACTAGAAGGATACAACCAGGTCTCCCCAGAGCCTTCTCTTTTCCAGGCTGACAATCACAATTTTCTCATAGGAATGGTGCTCCATTCTTCTGATTGTCTTGGTGGCTTCCACACAACTTAACATGTAGACACACACATGCCAAAGAAGTTTAGTTTAGGAAATTTAGAAAAGAAGTTTAGTTTAGGAAATGTGAGTATGGTAATGAAAATACTTTTAATATCAAAAGAACAACAGTGAAGATTTTCCTGTAAAACTGACAAAATAATCTGTGATGGTTTGGTATTTCTTTGTGGGTTTAGAGTGTGTATCTGTTGGGATTTCCCTCCGTTTGCCCCTTTTTACCCTTTCCCTTTCCCTTACCCTCTCCCTTGGGGGGTGGGTAGTCCCCCTTAACTGTGTATATATTGCATTAATTGTATATACTGTGATATATGTAAATATATATATATATTTTGATACACTTTGGTGTTTTTTTCCCTTTTCTCCTTTCCCCTGGAGAGGGTGGGGAAGGAGGGGTGAGGGGACCCAAGTCTGTAGGTTGGACATTTGGCAGAGGGCCAAGTTCAAACCATCACATAATCCTAGCACTGATTCTTTTAAAATATTATTTTCAAGGATTTCCTAGGAAACAATGCACATAATATATTTTCCCTATTTCTTAAAGAAAATTTTCTTCATAAATTTTGGTAGGAAACATCCTTAATTATGCAACCAATTAAAAAACAACAACAACAACAAAAAAGTCAGTTTGGACGGTTTTATGAATTGTGAGGGATTTCGCTGAAGAATGAGACACCTAAATTTTTGCTAGAATTAATGATCTGTGTCATAATGCAGGTTATTAATGAAAGATTTGTTGCACCTCATGATCTATGGATATGCTTTCTGTATGCCAGGCATTACTATTCAGAGGATAGTCACTGGCCAAGTCAGGTAGCAAAATAAAAACCACTGAGAAAAGGCTGACCTTGTAATAGTGAATATTTTCTTGCATAGAAAGTAATTTAGGGAGAGTAAAAATTAGATTAAAGCAATATTGAAGGCCACAGTAATTAGGACAGAATGCAGGGTCACCTGTATTTGATATGTGTGATTCAGCTCCAGACTAGATAGAAGAAATAACTTCTGCATAAAAGGTAAGCTTATGAAGAATGACTGTGTAGAATTATAGAGAGAGGAAAGCAATGGAAAGAAAGATTAAAATCTAAACTCAACAAGCAATAGTGCAGCACAAAAGAACAGCATCATTACACCGAAAAAACTTTAGAACCCAGACTCTGCAACAGCACCTCTAAGAGCTGATCGAATTTCACTTAAATATATCTTAACTAATTGATAGTAGAAATAGACCTAACTGGACAATTTCTGCAGTTATTGGCAAAGTCTCACCCTAGGTGATGCTCCATATCACTCAAAGTATACTTTAAAGTGGCAGTTCACTAAAATAAGTAATTTGCCCTTTTTATAGGGATGCCTTGCCTATCTTCTCAAAGACCCAGATGGTGAAGGGTTTGAAAGTATTTCCTCAGCTGGTTGATCTCAGTGGTATATACAGTGTTTCTCAGTGCAGCTATATAAGTGGGGAATTTGAAGTGACTAGGCAGGTAATGTGTATTTTAGAATGAGCTAAATTGCTTTGCATGAGATGGTTCATCAAACCACAGTTTATCACACACACACATGGGGCATTACTTAATGTTCACAAGGTGTTCTTATCGGGTCTGTAACTGCAGGCACAAAATGTTATGCATCTCTCCAGTGTGATCTCTATTTCTTATATCCTCTGATCTCTATTTCTTATATCCTCTTTGACATATATCTACAGGTGGCTTGAACATTCTGCTGCTGTTACAATGGCACCTTATGCTTGTGTTTAAGCAACTGACACAAATTCTGCCTTTTGGGAAACTGGTTCACTCAAGGGTCTGACTTCTGTTTAGATTTAGACCTTGTTAACAAAAGCTAAGCTTTTATTTTCTTTGGAAGTACCAGACTTCAGCTGGAAGCCCAGAAGGGCACAAGTCTCCTGTAGATCCTGTCACATATAATCTCAAATTACTCTAGACACCTTTCCCCAGGCAACTTATCTGAATTGCTCATGTCCGAAATAAGCGTTTAGATGACTGAATCAAACTTGCATTGACTCTCATCCATTATGATGGATAATAAATCTTTCTGTGCTTGACTGAAATGTGTGTTAAAACTCTGTATTCTTACCAGCAACAAATATCTAGCAACCTTTATTTTTATTTAAGAAGCATAAGCTTATTTAAAACCTCTAGTCATCTCATTGAGTTCTGATTGAAAGAATTAAAATCATGACTAAATCAGGCATGCTTGCTTTATAATTAAAGCTTTGTGAACTGAACAGAAAAAATCATCTACATTCTTTCAGTGCAGCCCACTCTAGTTCTTAGCATGGAGAAAGAATGGTGAGTGAACTCTGTGGAATCTGATATTGCCATTACAACCTCCTGCTTGGTCCTCTTCTGTTTCTGTTGATGGTATGATCTTATTTTGTTCAGTATGCAGTTCATAGGAAGATGAACTTCAAGTAAAGATTGCCAAAGAATGGTTGAGTCATTTTCAATTGAGTGAAGACAGAAATATAACTTTGATACTAAATTATCAGAAATGCAAGATTTGGTAAAAGATAAATTTCACACTGATAGTACTTATTGTGTACTGCTGAATTCAGGGATGGTTTATATGTTAATGCACAAGCACTTTTCCCTGATTACTTGAGAGCCCCTAACTGAAGCTTATTAAAGCAGCTGAGTAATTGTACTACTGTTCATCCCTTCTCTGGGTTACATGTAATTTAGTCTAAAAACAAAGTGATAGGAATAAGGAAAGCTCTGTGGAAGGCCTGACTCCACTGAAATAAGCAGAACTCTCAGCATAATTTGTTGCTGGACCATGGTCTTTTTTCTCCACTACTGTATTGGGTTTACGTTTCCTAGTGTTGGCAGTGGCAGCAGTTCAGGGGTGGCGTCTGTGAAAAGAGGACAAGGGATGCCTCATCCCAGGCACATCTGGTTAAAGTCAGATCCAACTGACCTACTGCAAGACACAGCTGAACCCAAGTAATACTTCTAATTCTTCTGTGATAACATTTTTAAGAAACAGCTGTGAGAGTGTGACAAAAAAAATAAATGTGAGAGAAACAGCGCTAAATGCACCAAGGTCAAAGAAGAAAGGGGTAGAGCTGCTCCAGCTGTCAGAGCAGAGATTTTCCTGCAACTCACGGAGAAGACCAGAGTGAATGAAGTTGTTGTCCTGCAGCCCATGGAGGACCATGCTGGAGCAGATATCATCTTGCAGCCCATGAGCTGGTGGATGTGTCCTGGTGAAAGCTGCAGGAGACACAGAACCAGTTCCTGTCAGAACTGCAACCCATGGAGGACCCAGAGTGGAGCAGGGGAAAATTGTGAAGATCAAGGAGTGGTACAAAAAGGAATATTGCAGAATGATATATAAAACATTATATCTTTGATTTTTCTAGACATCATGCCAGCTGAATACCATTTTAAAGCCTTTTATTACCTTAAGAGAGACTTATATTTTACCAGTCTTAGATAATGTTACACTCTGATCACCTTTGTTTTTCTACCATCTTGCCACTTGACTTTTTCTTTGTGGAAGTGATGATGTTAAACAAATAAAGAAAACATGTGAAGACTTTTTTTGCAGAGCATAAAAGAAATAAATAAATGAGAATGGAAACAAATGAGCATGGATATGAACCAACCTTTTAAAACTGTCAACATAAAACATAGTGGAGACAAGAAGCTCACTGTGAAAGATAAGTGTACCATACATGTTATTACTAGCAATACAGAAATTGTTTCAGTGGCTTTCCATGAAATGTCCTAATTTAATCCCCTTTTAAGAAAGATATCTTTCTTGGCAAGCTAGAATAATTACTCTATGATATATAAAAACTGTTCTACATTATAAAGTTTATTGATGAATGCAAGATGAGCATGTTTTTCTTTTTAACTCTACTTCCATTTCAAGTCATATTACGCTATCATGTGGAGATGCCTGGGTTATAGTCGTGTAGTTTTTAAACCAATTTTTGTCTTCTTTTTTTCAGATGGGAAGTTGTTTGTTATTAAAAAGGTCTAAGATATAAAGGAGGCAATCTCTATTGAAAAACATCGTAATCAAAAGTGAATGAATGAATGAAGAATGCTTCATAATTCCCAAGGGACAATTGCATTGCACAAGATTGGGTCACATGAATAGGTTTGTTGAATATTTATTTGCTTATGTTTTTTTCTTATGTAAGGCTTTAATAAATTATTTTTTAGAATTACATTTCTGTATTACTGAGGGAATAGGTGGTTGTGAATACATGAGTTTAGCATGCATTGTACCCTGTCTAAATTAAGGTGTATCCATGAGAGTAATATCTATATAGAAGCTGAGAAAATGCAGATTGTGTGGACCGAATCATACATAAATTTTATCTCTCAAGTACATTTATCAATGTAAACATAGAAGCAGAGTATTCCAAGCAGCAAATGAGGCAGTCCCTAGAAGTTGGATTACAGCACTGCCATGGCACTTGGACTGCAGTGATATGGTGCTCGAACAAACTACCTGAAAACTAGCTCAGATACTTGTAAAGAAAAGCTGAATAAATGTATTTATGAGATTTCTACTATTTTGGTAAATAAGACTTATATAAGAACTAAGAATTGTATTCTGAAGTGCCATGTCATGGACACACAGAAAAATGTTATGGGCATTTCGTAGAAACACAGACATCTATAGCAGAAGAAGCAGCAGCTATTGAGCAAAGGTTGTTACTGTGCAGAATGCATGTGCATTCTCATGGAAATGTTTCTACTTGCTCTTTGTCTGAATGACATTCATTTAATGAATACTTCCCCTTGCTAGTTGCTAAGTAATATATAGAAGTACATGTTTATATATGATAAAACTTCATATATCAGAACATTATTTCACAGAATTGTAGACCAGTGTGTGCTGGAAGGGATCTTAAAAATCATCTAGTTACAATTTGCCTGCCATGAGCAAGGACGCCTTCCACCAGATCAGGCTGCTCAAAGCTATATCCAACCTGGCCTCTGCCAGGGGACGTTTAGGTTAGATATTAGGAAGAAATTCCTTACAGAGAGGGTAACCAGGCACTGGAATGGGCTGCCCAGGGAGGTAGTGGATTCTCCATCCCTGAAGGTGTTCAAGAAAAGACTGGATGTGGCACTTAGTGCCATGGCCTGGTTACAGCGGTAGTGGATCAAGGGTTGGACTTCAGAGGTTCTTTCCAACCCATCTGATTCTATACAGTCATGCTTACTGGTACAGAAGAATCTTACAGCTGATGTTCTGCCATATCACTGCAAAACTTCCTTAAAGAAAAAAAAGAAAACTAAATCAAAAATCATTCCTCTCAGGGATAGAAGAATTTTAAGAGGCACCGAATTTTGAAAAGAATTAACTGAAACTTTAAAATGTTTAGAAAACCTTTGTAAACTTTTCTGAATAAACTAAGGGCCAAGAAGCAGATTTCTTGTAAAGATTCTGGGCCACTAGATTGCTCCAAGTACAGACAACAAAGGACATAAGCTGACTGTTTTGTCACACAGTTGGTCTCCTACCTATGGAGAGAAAATGAAAAATAATTTCAACATTTGTGTAGTAGTGAGTCCTGTTTTTATTTAAAGTATGAAAAAAAGTATTTTAGCTGTATTTATTAGTTCTGATGCATTATAATAGCTATAGAAATCAAGCAATAGCTATATTTGGGTGTGGGTTTTTTTGGCATTTTAGTTTTATTGTTTGGGTATTTTAAAACTCTGCTTTTTAAAACTCTAGCACTCCAGAAAATAGCCCAAAGAATACACATAATTTAGCAGTCAACTTTGGCAACACAATGTAAAAATGTAGTATCTGATTCTGTCTCATGACAGTGATCACAATAATACTAATTATGTTTTCTTGTGTTTTAATTAGATTTTTTTTTCTGTTGACATACCAGAGGTTTAATTTCTGTGATTTTCTTCATAAGGCTTACATTTCTATAACCCATATATTTTCAGATGGATGAATAACATCCCAGCACAGTTTTACATGGCCATTTATCTGAATTTCAAAGATACAGTGGAAAAAGCCTCTAACATATAAATTATTTCTGCTCATCAGAATGTCTTTGTTTTATCTAATTTGTTGTGTTTGAAATTACACATTCTGAAAATCTGAAAGACGTGCCCCTGCTGCATTTAATCAGATATGGAGTTATTTGCTGTTGTTAAAAATGCTTGGATTATTATCTGCCTTTAGGTGTTTCTGAATTGCTAGCATTTTTCCAGCAGATCAGATGGCTCAGAACATCTGTTTGGTGATTTCTCCCTGTTTAATGATTCTGTAGTAAATCCACAGATCCAAACTAAAGATTCAAATGAGTAAAATATCCATATAAACTACATTTCATAAGTAATAGAAACTGTGTTTTTTACAAAAGAAAGATTCACTGATAGTTAGAACTAGATATTAATCATGCTGAAGTTCCAATTTCTGTCTTTAGAAGTTCCAATATAGTATTTTAAAAATCTTTTTTGAATACCAAAGTTTATAATGTTTACATAGTTCCTTGACATGGAAGAACTTCAAGGTTAAAATTCAAATTAGAAAGCTGAATTTTAATTTTGAATTCTAGAAGAATAAAAAGGGACATATACCACTTTCAAACTCTTCAATAAGAAGTTCTCTAACACCTTTCCAATTTCTCCACATGGTGAATTGAAAATTCTCATTTCAGGAGTAGAACACATTGTGATTTTTCACCTATTGAAACCTGAAGTATTTCATGGGAAGATTTAATTTAAAATATCTAACATTTTATTAGGAAAATATACAAGCAATTAAGCCATGCTAAAAGACAGTAGAATAGTTGTTCTTACTTTCCAAGGCACTTTTTTGTTTTTTTTTGTGAAGTCTCACATTTGCTTAGATCTGTAGGGCATCCTACTGAATAACAGAAATATAACAGAATAACTGTGAGACCATTTTTTTTGTACTATAGGAGTGTTGTATTAATTTATATTAATGATAGTAAATGTGTTAATTGTGATAGTAAATTCTTATAAATCAGATAATTTGTTGATTAATAGTGAAAATAATTTTATTTATATGGATTTCTAGATACAGTAGTTGCCAATTAAAAATAATTGTGTCAGACCTTACATTACAGCTGTGTCATCATTCATTCTTTTTTGGACTCCTGGAATCTGAATATAGAATAATTTATGTTCAAGTGATCTCTTGAATACTGACAGATCACTTGAGTTTGGTGTCATACATGACCTTGGTGAGACAGAATTCTGGATAATTAATATTATCCAGAATTTCAGGACAATTAATAAAGTAAAACTGTGTTAGCCCCAGTACTGGGATGTCTCTATCAACTGGGTGGCAACTGAACACTATATCTCAAATCATAGAAATCCTGTCTGTGTTCAGTCCAATTTCTATCCCACTCAACATTTATGTCCTCATGTTGATTGCAGGAAGAGACTTGAGAGATCAAAGTCTGCTTAAGTCTGATCATATTGGAGCATTGTTTTGACAATTTTGCTTCCAAAAATTAATCTCATCAGTTTTTTTCAGGAACCACTATTAGTTTGGACTATACATAGCATATAAACATAGGAATGTGAAATGCCCCGTTTCCATTTCTCTGGACTCCTTCTTTAATCCAGCAGTTCAGCATCTGGAGAAACAGATGATCTGCCTAGAGAAATCCTCTTTTTGCCATATGTATATTCCAAATTTTAAACTAATATCTCAAAGCAGTGAGGGAGTGGGAAGAGTGCTTTTTTAATTCCTTCTGAAGAAAGGCTAATTCAATATTCATTTAACTAGCAAAAGAAGTCTATATAGCATTATAATTAGGTACCTCACTCTGAAATAAGGACATGTGGGTTTTAGGCATTAACCCAGTGCATATATATCATCAGATGTTTAAATATACATTTCAGGAAGGAATGGAGCATCAATATTCGCTTGCAGATGAGTTCCTCAACTTTGTGTTACAAAGTCATTTATGTGTTTCTTCACTGGTCTTCCCACTGAGTATGCAATGAAAAGGGAGGGAGAGTTCAAGGGAAGTGCTGAGCTTATGAAAAACCAAGACTTCACAGAATTTTGGAGAAACATAAGTTTCTTCACTTTGTTTGAAGGGGAATCTTTCTTGTCTTTTCTGCTACCTTTCTTCCAGCAATTCCAGCTGCCATCCAGACAGGACATTCACAGAAGTCATTATAAAATATCCCATCTCCCTTTAGAGCTGAAAAGCTGATTTCCAGACCACATCAACAAAGACAGTTAAACATCATGTTTTTTGTCGCCATCCTGTACTACTGTGTACTATGTTGATGCCTGCAGATATTGTTGGGCTACTGAAACATTTACTATATTTGTGAGGTAGAAGATGAGATCATATCAACTTAATCAAAAGATAAAAAATAATACAAATTCTTCTGTAGTCTGAACAAGTGTGGTAACCACTGAAAAGCTGATTTAAAGATGAGAATGGGTCTTATCACTGGGTGACTGTAAAGACTATGAATTGCTTCAATGATACATTTCTTCTGGAGACAACAACAAAGAACTAAATACACCCTTTTATCACCTTTTTATCAGCATTTCTTATTAGCTAACTTAGCCACTTTCTGACTATCCTTCTATTGAAACAAAAATTAGGTTTAATTCTGCCCTGCACATTCTACCAACAGGGAGAAACCCTGGGGGGTTTGGCATGTACTTCCCCAGTCTTGGCAGAGTGATGACAAGGTTAAGTGGATCTCAAACAATTATGTTCTAAGTATTAGAGTGTTGAGATTCTTTCTAATGTTTATAAAACATGTCTGGTTTTTTCCCCCAAATTCCGTTGTCCAAATATAATTCAATCATTCAGTGTATTACTTTTAGTTATTTTGACTGATTGCTTCTGTATAATTCTCAAGTGTGTTGACAGCAGGATGGGGACAGAGGGAACAAAGTCTTTGCCGCTGTAAGGAAAGATCAGGTTAATGACCACCTGGGGAACAAGAAGGTACATTAGTCTACAGGACTCAGTGAGATGCATCCCAGAGTCCCGAGGAAATTGGTTGATGTAGCTCTCAAGCCACTCTCCATGATACTCAAAGAGTCATGACAGTCAAGTGAAGTCCAGAGTGACTGGAAAAAGGGAAATATTGCACCCATCTTTAAAAAGGGTAGGGAGACAAATGTTTGGAACTACTGACCTGTCAGCCTCACCTCTCAGGTGCCTGGGAATGTGGCAGTGGACTCATCCTACTTAGCATGGAAAAGGTCCTTTCAGAAATGGACTGGTGAAGGAAGTGAAGAAAACAGCACAAATGTTGTGAAAACTGAAGTTTTTAATGTTGTTTAAACATGTTTCAAAATGGCTTTTTGTGGTTTCTTGCCAACTTACTACTTCTTCTTCCTAAAATCATCCTGGACAACAGTTATCTGTATGAAAGAATGTCCTCCTAGAAGCTGTGTTAAGGCACATGGAGATGAACAATCATTATTTCTAAAAATCTCTTTCTTTTAACACACCTTTGTACCTTGAATTTTGAATCTAAAATATTTTTATTCTCCACTGTATCAACCTAAAGCAGTCATCCTGCAGATTTTTTGGTAGAGGTTACATTTTTTTATTTAGATTTTTTTTCCATCAGTTTCCATATTTTGCCCCATTTGAATGCTTTCATAATTTTCAGTTCGAAAATTCTTAGATATTCTGTTTCATCTGACATTAAAAATTTCCTCTTTCCAAAAAAAACCCTACCAGGCTGTAATAACAGCTGAAACTGTATTTGAAATTTAATCTGTGTTTAAACCCAAAACATGATTCAAAGAAGCAAAAAAACATAATGGTATTTGAGATGTTTAGCCCAACGTTATTTCAGAATCATTAATCTCACTTAGAACTGTACTTTTGTTCCTGTTATGTTCATCTTTTCAAAGGAAACAGAATAACTATTAGTTTTCACTTTTTGTAGTTTTTGACAAATGTGTGGCGTATTTGCAATGACACAATGTCATTGTTCAAATGTACTTTGAAGAGTACAAATGTTTACACTGTTTTCCAGGCATTGCTTTTATCCTGTGTAATTCTCTTGCTAGCTGAAGACTAATGCAAATATAACATTGCACAAATCAAAATTTGCAATATCTGTCCTGAATCTGATCTCTTAAAGGACAAATCTATGTTTTCATATATATTTACATGGCATCTAGCCCAGTAAAATCTTCAGCTTTTGTTGCAGCTTTGGGGTATTATTGTAATGAAAATCTTAAGGAGTGAGTGCAACAAAGTATTTCGCTGACTATCTGGGATTCTTAAAGAAATCAATTTCATTTTCTGTAGAAAATGATGCACAAAGTAATTTTGATATAAAAATATATTTTCTCGTTTCTAAGTAAACAAGTTTATTCTCATTTACTTACTGATATTTTTTTTTGTAACTTTTAGATTATAGTTAGCAGTTTCTCCAAATACATGTGAGAAATTACTGCTGCTGAATTTGGAAGTAGTGGAATACCTACCAGTGTAAATGAAATTTAGAGGTGAAACAGAAGTAATAAAAATTAAAATGAGGAATAATGTACTGTAAGATAATTGCAAAAACTTACAAATGTGTACACAGAGGGAATTAAGAAGTCTATTATTATATGTTACAGTAACTCTATAAAAATACAACTCAATCAAAAAAAGCCAAACAGCAAGCTAAACCAAACAAAACCAGTCAAAACATCAGAAATCTGAAACTGTAAATTATTTGATTAATTTAGAAAACCACTATTCATGGAGGACAATACTCCTATCTCTTGAATTCCCAATTCTGGAAACTCCAAGCATACCAGTAACACGATTGCTTTACATTTTTAAGTGCATGTCAGACGTTCAAAAGGTGTCCTGGAAAGAGTTAATCCACAGATCTGCTTCTCAGAAATCTTCAAACTAAGCATCCTTTTTCAGCTGAATAAGAAGTGTGAAAAATATGTACATATAATGTTGTCATTATTAAAAATATGTTAATAAGTAGTTAATTTTAGCTATTTATTAAAATATGCATATGAACCGATGGTCCGAACACTTTCAAACTCTCTTCAGTACCAGCCACGTAGTTCAAGACTCAGCAATTCAGTACATTTCACA
>VYXB01004792.1:8096-37429 GCA_013397135.1 Pachyramphus minor | reverse complement strand
GCTGCCGCAAGAGAGGAGCTCCGAAAAGGAGATACAAGAACTCCCTGAAGCAACATCTCAGCCTTGGTCATATTGATCATCACCATTGGTCTACTCTGGCCGGCAACCAGGAGGCTTGGAGACATATTATCTATAACGCTGCTGCTTCCTTTGAGAACTCATGCAAGATCACTCTCGAGGAGAAAAGACAATGCAGAAAGAATCGCGTCCAGTCGATACCACCCGGGGAGTCTTTCTCTTGTCCCTTCTGCAACCGGACTTGTCTGTCGCGCATTGGCCTTTTCAGCCATCAGCGCCTGTAGCAAGCGTGGGTAGAGCCCTTCGAAATCTTCATTTGCAAAGCCAAGCCATGATGATGATGTATTAGATATAGAAAATAATTTATATGATTTATGTTCTTTTACTATTTCTGTGTTGGTTTTAGTCCTTAAGAAATCAGAGAATTATAAAGCAAAAATTATTTGTGACAAAAATTTTACTAGGTACTTCTTGAACAATGTCTGGAAAAACATCAGTTTTTAATATTATCTATTAAGATAATATTTATGATACTCTAAAGACAAAGTGAAATATGGTTTAATGACTGTAAATTTAAAACATAAGTTTCTCTTTGTCAAGAGTACAGTCCCAATATGGGCACTGTAAATTTTATTTCAAGAAATACCCCCATGCTTACATAGAAATAGAAGTATAGCCTAGTTTGTCTTCTTACACTTGATCTTTTGCAATATTTCAAGAACGTTTCTTAAATTCTTGTGTCATTTAGACCTCAATTTGATTTATTCCTTTATTTTCTTTTAAACATTTTTTCTCAAGTTTTTGTGTTTGGGGTTTTTTTGTTTGTTTAGTTGGTTGGTTAGTTGGTTGTTTTGTTGGTTTTTTTTCTAGTTTCTAGGGATTTTGTAGTTAGAACTGTACTGTGCTGTCTATTAAGTACCTGCAATTAGCACCTGCCAGTGATTTGCTATAATAGTAGGCACAGAATAAACACATAGAACAAGAGATGTGAATATAGAGTCAAATGTGACATTTAGAAATCTACATTTTTCTGATTGCTTACTTTGTAATAGTGCCTCTATAATTGCTCAAATCAAAACCTTTTCTCTAAAGACAGAGAAATAAAAAAGACAGAACTTTTCTAAAACTTTAACTTTTATGTAGCTGAAACAGTTTTTTATATACTGTGTATATATGAAAATCTATTATATGAATCAAATCAAAATCAAGCCATTCTATTTAATGTATAAGTTAATTCTAAACTAAATATTCACATTTCAGTTCACCCTTGTAAAAATCCTCCATCCAGGAAGATAGAGGTTTGAATAAATGAATAAACCAAAAACCAGATACATATTTTCATACTTATTCTCTAACACTTAAATACAAGTTAGATTCTTTATGCTACAGTCTCATGTAAGTCTGTGCCTGTAAGATCATGTCTTTGCCTGACCATACACAGTTGGAGTCTTAAAAGCTCATTTACTGCAATGGTGGTAGAGTGCACACTGGAATGATACTGTTGATAAGAACTGCAGTATTTCAAACTTTTCTTTTTAGTTTATTCAGGCCAAGTAATTTCCTGTTATTTTCTGTTATTTTATTGCCACTGGAATAAAAAAAGTATGTAAACACTTGTTCTGGCTGTCCCTTATATTCCATTTCTATATATTTGTGTTTCAGAGTCTTTAGTTATTCTTTCAGAAAATGTTTTTTGTGTTTTCATTTCCCTCCTCTATTGTTATACTATTGTCCTTATAACACAATTATTTCATACTGGATCCAAGTACACATTAATCACTGCATGAAGAGTTATATAACATTTTTGTAATTTGTCTCTGGTTAAAGATCAGCTTTTCTAGAAAATGCACTTAGTGTTTAAGTTTGGATTAAAAGTTAAAGGACTATAGCACTAATGCATTAAAATGTTTTGGTAATCATTCCGTTGCAGTTTCTGAAACAAGTTCTTGATAAGATATTTTTCTAATTTCTCCTGCAACATTTTCCTTTTAGCTACTCAAATTAAATACATAAATACTCTAAGAAATAAGAAATAATAAGTATAATTATCATAAGAAGACAAAATTATGTAAAAATTTCATAAATACAAATACTGATAAATTATATTTTTGGGAATAAAAATTGAGAAGTTGGTTCTGTTGCAATGTAAAAGAATCTGCAATATCAGTTACAATATAAAATTTACAATGAAAATGCAAATCGTAAGTACTAGAGAAGAGGGAAAGTCAATAACAGTCAATCATTATTAATTCAAATCCCTCAACATGAATGCCTAATCCGATATATAATATTTTTTTCAAAGACATTGAGCACCAGCAACTCCATTTAAATTGTAGGTGTTCAGTAAAATGGAAGGTCAAGTTGAGTTTGCTTGATACAGGCTGATTTAAATATTTAACATAAACACACAACTTCTAAAACTTTGATCTAAACAGAATGTCACTTTGTTATAAAAAGGAAGAGTAGAACAAGAGGAAAACAGTGTAGGGAGTATGTGTGCAAACCTGGTATCTAATTAGATATGTTTTTGGCTTAAAATCTATTTGTTCAACTGTCCACGAGCTTCTACCATGTTTTTATGATTAGAAATTTTTAAAATTTTTTAAAAGGAGACTTGAAAATTTCAGGAGACTTTCAAGACACAGAATCTGTGATAAACATTCCGCATTCTTATGAATGATGTTGTGAATGCATCATTTTCTTTTAGTTTCTATTATCTGTGTGTAAGGTGTAGGTTTCAGGATGTCATATGCTGAAGGAAGTATCCAGTGGTTACATATTTATGGAATCTCTTCTGTGTTAATTTCTCTTGATGATAAATCGTCCGTGATGATAAATAGTCAATAGAAAATTAAGAGTCTCTCCCTAAATCTGGAAAGGAAAAAAGAACCAGTGGGTAAAAATCAAGCACAGGACCTATACAGGACAACTTTTGACTTGCAATCTGTCTTGCAACTAAATGGATGGTGAATGGTGGCAAGGGGTAAAGGGATAACAGGTTACTGTCACTCTGTGACTGATGAACTCAAACTTCATTTTCTCTTTCCTTTAAAATGATTAATTAAATGATTTAATTAATTAAATCATTAAATTAATAAAGAAACTGTACGGAGATAATGTGAGACAAGTGGAAAAATGCACCATTTACCATTTCTGAGCAATGGTATAAACAATAAGATCAGTTTGTAATATAATTAGGAATTTGTTGGTTATTCTGGGTTTGTTTCACTTTGGTTTCTAATGAATTAGTTAGTCATGTAGGGTATTTATTTTTTAAAAATTCACCAAAAAAAGAATTTTTTGCATAAACTAAAGAATTTTTTCATAGTTTATGGTTAAATACATAAATTGTTCTGAAGTGTTGCTAATTAATTTCTAACACAATTAGTTTTCAGTCAAAAAAAGTAAAAAATTATTAATTTTAGTTCATGAAAGCTGGAAAAACACGGTTTTGGTGTTTTTTGTTGTTTGTTTGGTTTTTTTGTGTGTGTGGTTTTTTTTGTTTTGTTTTTTTTTTGTTGTTGTTGTTTTCTCTTTGGGGGGGAGGAATTTTGTGGGTTTTTTTTAGTGGTTTAATGATAGCATTCTTTATTGAAAAAAAAAAAGAAAATAGGAAAATATAGAGAAAGAGAAATTCCATAACAGTCACTGTATAGTTCTGGGAAAACATGACTTTCCAAATAGAGTTTAGCCTCATGTTTATAAAACAACTTACTTAAAACATTAACTCAAATTGGTTAAAAAAAAAGAGCAAATGTGTTTTTGAAAGAATGTTTCTTGAATAAATTAAGAGAGAAAAATCACTACCCACAAATACAGAGCTTAATTGCTTTTTTGTATGACTTGTAATAAATTCTGCAATATAAACTGTGAATAGTGTAGTCATTAAAATTTTTTTTCATTCTATTGTTTCTGGATAATGGCATTTGACAATCTTCAAAATATGATTTCATTTTGAAAATATTATGAGTTTCTGATACAGCACACTTCTGGAGGCTGGTCACATTATTATAAATGAAAGACACTATAACACAATAGGGAAACTGCTCAGCAGATGCCTATAACTGCAGTGATGATTTATTCAAGAAATGATAAAAATTAACAGTTTGCAACTCGTATAAAAGGGTTTGATAATATAAAAAAGTTACTGTTCTTTTTCACCTGTATGTTATTCAATTTTATGGTTTTTTGGACAAACCTGATTTAATTTGAGAAGCTTAAATTTATCTCAGAATTGAGAAACAAAATTGGGAGGCAGTAAAGTTAAGAAACATTATGTTTTTAACCAAGTGTTAAAAACCTCAATTTATGGCCTCTGTCAAGTAAGACTTGACTCTCTTTTAATTCCCACCATTTGCCTGTGTTATTAATTTTGTAATAAGTTTCTCTTACTGTGTACCACAGAATAACGTATCATAGTGGGTATCAAATTTTTTGCATCTGGAAGTTATTAAAAAAAAAAGAAAAAAAAAAAGAAAACCAAAGGCATAAAATAGAAAGAAGAAATAAATCTGAAACATAAAATCACATCAATCTATCCACATTCTGATAAAAACAGTAGATTAAACTACTCTTGAAGATTGGCTGTGAAGGCCACCTCATTCAATAAATGTCATGAATTTTTTTTTAAAAGAAAAATTGGGAACAACAAGAATAAAAAAGTTAAAAAGCAAAATGGATGACAAAAGTTTGGCAGAACAGAATGATATTAGTAAGTAAAGAGAAAGGACAAGTAGGGTGAGAAATCATGTGTGTCAAAAACCTGAAAAACCCAAAATATTCTGTAGGTGAGCTAGGTTTTATTCACACGGCTTGAGCAGAAGAGAGATTTTTAAATGATTGTATGTGACTCTGTACAACCCTGTATTTCTTACTTATGGGGAACTGCCTTGGTTTCACCTGGGATAAAGTTAGTTTTCTTCTTAGTAGTTGTTACAAACCTGTGTTTTGTATTTAGTATGAGAATAATATTGATAACACAATGATTTAAGCTGTTGCTAAGCAGTGTTTGCCATGAGTCAAGGACTTTTCAGTGTGTCATGCTCTGCCAGTTTGGAGCTACACAAGAAACTGGGAATTAGCACAGCTGAGACAGATGAACCAAACAGGCCAAAGAGATATTCCATACCACAGAACATCATGTCCATACAAACTGGAGGTTGACTGGGAGGGGCCAATCACTGCTTGGGGATGGAATGGGCATCTGTCAAAGGATGACAGATTTGTTGGGCATTACTTGTTTCTCTTGGGTTTTGTCCTTCATTTTCTTTATAATTTTCGTTATTATTAATATTTATTATTATCATCATTACTGTTATTATCATTATTGTTAGTAGTATTCTTATGTTTTATATAAAGGTAAAGCTTATACAACTAAAAGCTGAAATATTTTTCCTCTCTATATCAGCATTACTTTGCAAATCTATCTGCATTCAGAAATGCCTAACAGACATATCTGATACTTCTTTGAAATATTGGTGAGGTTATGATAAAAAAGTAAAACTTTGAAGGGAAAAAGCTAATTTATTCTCTGGTCATTGCCTGCTCCTGTTATACTTCGTCAAGAACAATCTCGTGTGTATATGATCCCCAAACAGAACTGTTTGTTTTCTTTGGCCGTACAATACAGTACTTTGGTAGAGTAGTCTCTTTGGTGTCAGAAATGCATCTTTGAAAATTGTGCCTCCACAGCATGTGCTTTCCCAGGCAGTTTGTCATTTCCCACAGTTAATCAATCTTTGGAAAAGGTGCAGCTATGAACACTCCCCAGGAACTTTATGTGTATGATTATCACATGTTGAACTTGTTTGCCATTGTCCCTTCTGCCCACTGTGCCTACTGTGCTGAAGTTCTTTCAATCTTGTTCCTGGGAGCCAACCAAGTAAACTGAACAGCTCAAAAAATTTTGTTATTTCTTGAAGTTCCAGGAATGCTTGATAGTAGTTTGAAAAAGTATCAAGAGAAAAGAATGTTTGCATTTGACTTTACTGCAACTTCAACAATTGAACTCACTTCCTCATTTCCAGCCAATACTCTAATTTTTTATTTTTAACTTATAAATAAAAATTATTCTTGGTGTTTAGCATAAAATAACTCCCTTATTATGTTTGCTTTTACCAGTTATCTTGGAGGCTCATTCTTCCACATGGTAATTTGTAGTTTAAAAAATATCTTTTTATCATTAATGTATAACGACCTTTGCCTAGTTGTGTTTCCTTTGTTCTTCAAGGAAAATGAACTTAAAATGAACAGTTAACTATTGCACACAAAAATACCTCAGAGTTTAAGAAATTACTCTTTCTATCTCTCTTACTGCACCGCTAGGTTTCACCTCATCCAGAATCAAAGCTGTCAGCTACTTTATGGGGTAAAAGTTAAAAACAAGTGTGCTAATAAAAATGGCAGCAAGACCTGACAGAATCTTATTTCTGAGTGACATGATCTTTCTTTTGAAGATTGAATATCAATTGACCCAATGAAATATAAGTAAGTTAAACTCATTATTTATCCTTATAAATTGAAGAAGTAAGGAGGAAAACCTTGTCTGATTAAAATCTCTATGCCATGGTCCATATAGGCATGTATCTGGACCCAGGAGAAGCCTAACCAATTTCACTGCAATTTCATTGCATCTGATTTGAAACTGCATTTTATTTTAGACACATAAGGAAGCATAAAGTGAATCTAAATGTGAGTCCATTTAAAGAGCAAAAGGGACATTAATGCAAAAGATAAAAGATTTTTCAATCGTATATATCATCCACTGCAAAAGGTGGACCAATCTGTTCCCTAAAAGTTAAAGCATGATGTGACAAGATAGTTTATGGAGGTCTTGTAGTTGATGATCCAGCAGAGTTTAGCTATGTTCATGGATCTACATGGATCTACACCCTTCCACAGGAGAGATAAGTGACAGATTCAGAAAACTATTTGAAAAACAGATTAAAGCACACTCAAGTGCAAGTTATATTGAGAGGATAAATATATTAATGTACTTGAAAACAATAGAACAAAGTCTGAATAAATGGTATAAAAATTCATAAATTCACCTGCATTTCTCTTTCCATTTCAAAATGAACTCTTAGGTCTGCCATGAGAGTAAAAATTGTTTTATAGCCTGTTTAAATCAAGCAGTAATGTCTTGGTTTGAATTAAAACAACTCTTTGTCAAGCAGAGTTAGTGGTAGTGAAACATGCTTCATATATTAACTGACATATCAAAAATGAGGAATATTGTTCAAAAGTAATTTGCTGTTGATTCAGGTAGCCCAAATGATCTTCAATATAAGCTTTGAAAATTAAACTTGAAGATTAACTGTGAACATTTCTTGCAGTATTTTTCACTCTGGCCTCATACAATAAATAGGTATTTGAACACTTACTTTTTTTAAATAAATGTTATCCAAAGAAATATTTCTAAGGGCTTTACGTTCAACTTCAGATGCTTTTTGCAGGAGCATCCCTACTAATTCCATTATCCTTATTATCTTGTCATACCTAAACAAAAAGACTTTATAAAACAAGATTTTTAATTTTTTTTCACATTGCTGCTTTTTTCCAGGCTATTATTTTTCTCTGGACTTAAACACTCTTTTATTAGCCTATTAAAATTAGGATTTTAACAATATGATCTCAGTTTCAAGGAGACAGGGCATACAGTAAATTTGTACATCAGCAGATGGAATATTTTTCTGTATTATAGTTATTTTACTATTTTAATCTGTAGTAAACTCAGCCTCTTTGGTTTTTTTTATGGGGGTTTGGTTCTTCTTTTTGGTTTTATGTTTACTTGATTATTTGTGTGGTTTTTTTTTTTTTTATTTACTTTCTGTGATTGATTCTACTGACACAGAAAAATTGTCAGATATAATAGTAAATATTGTGAAAGGCGATTTTTCAGTTTTGCCAGACCACTTTGTAATCCCATGATGAATTTGAAATCTCTGATAACTAACGCTACAAATCTCTACATAACTAGTATGTCAAAAATATATAAAATAACATATTTTTTTCTGTTTATTTTTTCCTTAAGATCTTCCAGTGTAGTTCCTTTTCATATAATTTGCTGTTCTTGTCTGCAAGCATTTATCATTCTTTTATATCTTGGAGATATTTGCAAAATACCTCACTTTAAGGTAGTATTTTAGTTTAGTTAATATTTAGCATATTGTTCATCCCTATATCATTAATGAAAATGTAAACATATCTAGCACTTGTCACTGCAGCATTCAGAGAGAAAATCCATTCAAATCAATACAATGGTTGAAGAATGCCAATTTGTGGAATTTTTCAATCTGTAAAGCAGATAATTATTATTATTTACTATTATGGCAAATGCCTTAGTAATATATATAACAACTATTACTCAAGTCCTCTGGCCATGTTTCGTTCATTCAGCTTCTAGTTTTGTAATTGTATTTAAAATGTTCAATTGCCTCATCGTGTTCTGTTTGGGCCATAGTGGCTATACCTCACATATTGTTTTCTTCAGACTTTTATGCTTTGGAAGGAATATTTGAATACAACAATGCTAAAACTATTATTCATTTTTACTAGAATTTTAAATTATTATTACTTTGCTTGCCAGATATACAGGATTTTTACAGAATATAATTGTCACATCTACACTAAGTACATCTGCTACATACATTATCACTCAGGAATACGATGAGTCTGAGTGGTTTGAATTCAGATTATGAAAATATCTATACTCACTACATTTAAGAAGAGTATCAGTACAACTCTCACAAGGCAAAGAGGAAGAGGTAATGCTTAGAAAAAGACAAATCATGTTAGATCTTCTCAGATAAGCAAGCAAAAGTGTCACTGACTAGCACTTTGATTAAATGTAACATTTAATGGAGATATTTCATGTGACTTTTGTAAAGCTCATCTTTTTAAAAGAGAGTGGATTCACTTGATTACTGTCACATCTGCTATAAAAGGCAGACTTATGCCTTTGGCTCTTACCATACTGGTGATTAAAGGAAATAAAATAAAAGATCAACAAAGAACAGCAGATATCGTTGTTCTGGTTTGGGAGTCTTTTTTGTTCAGGTTTTTAGTTTTGTTTCTTTTTTGTGTCTATTTGTTTTTGTTTTCTGCACTTAAGTCTTTCTTCAAAGGGGGATTAAGAAAGTGTATGTCTGTCTTAGAATATACTCCCTCTATGCCCAAATTTATTTTGATCTCTTTGTTACATAGAGCAATCTGCTTCATGTACCTAGCACTGAGCTGTTTTCTGATGATCAATGTAGTGTTTCAAGGTTTTGTTGGTTTTGGGTTGTTTTTGTGTGAAAAACAAATAATTTACTGGTATAAGGATCAGTAATGGAGCCAATCTTTAATTCCGTGGGCTGAGTTACATAATCTTGATTAGGATGAAAAAACTGAATTACTCTCAAACATAATGCAGAAGTAGCAGCATCTGTATCCAGACGTGTTTGTTCCAACTAGTTCAGAATTGCTCAGTACATGAAAGGTATTTCCTTTTGATAAGAAATAGCACATCTGTTTCCCTGTTTTTTCCTCTAAACTGTTTATAAGCTGTGCTGAGTTACTTCTGTCAAGACTGGGTAAGAGGACTCAAGTGAGGCAACAGTAGAATCCTATTATTTTGGTATAGTAACTCTTCTTTCCCTCTAGGAAATCTTATCAGTCTCTCCCAGTCACCAGTGTCAGTTAGTGTTAGCAACAAGGGAGTCACATTTTCCACATGGTATGCAGACCTCTTCAGCAGACTTCTACAGCATATATCTGTGTTGCATGAGTTATTCTCTAAATCAATAGCCAGAAGAGATGAGAGCTTTAAATATTAAGGCAGTTATGTCAACACACTCCATCTCAGCAGGAAAGTTGAGAGCCTGACAGGTTTGGTTCTCTGTGGTTTCCAGACGTTTTCTCACATATATACAAATTTTAAAGTGTTGGGGGTTTTTTGGAGGTTTTTTGCAAACTTTCTTCTTCCACAAGAACTTTCCTTATTTTCTCTTTCCTGTTGGCTTCTTCATAGTAATTCTTACATTTAATGGTCCAATATTTCCTCTGGAGAAATATTTATGACCAGATAATCAAAGAATCATAAAGTGGTTTGGGTTGGAAGGGACCTTAAAGATCATCTAGTTCCAAACCTCTGTCATGACAGGGACACTTCCACTAGACCAGATTGCTCAGAGCTCCATCCAGCCTGGCCTTAAACACTTAAGTCAGGGCCTCTAAGTTGATTAGAGCTATGGAGCATCTCTCCTATGAGTAAAGGCTAAAAGAATTTGGTTTGCTCAACCTGGAAAAGAGTTACCTAGTTAACTTCAAGGTTACCTAGTTGCAGCCTTCCAGTATCTGAGGGGAGCCTACAAGAAAGCTGGAGAAGGACTTTGTACCTGAGGCAGGACAAAGGAAAATTGATGGAGGGTAGGTTTAGATTAGATATTAGGAAAATAATCTTTACTGTGAGGCACTGGTACACGTTGCACAGAGAAGTTGTGTATAATGAGAGAATTGGAAAGAGAAAACAAAGAAAATTCAAGGCTGTAGGTTGAGTATAGTAAATGTTGTCTTGCTCTCACATTTTCTTTGGTATTTCCAGGTACAAGTAGCTTTTAGCCATAAATCATACAGGCATCTCTTGAGGCTCTTTTTCTCATTGTGTATGTGAAATATATCACTTCTTAAAAGAATCTAACAGGTTTGTATTTTTTTTTAAATTTGTTGTAAATTATTTTGTACTAACATTTGTTTTTATGGACTAAATTATATAACATGTTCAATCAATTCTAATTTGCATGTAAGACAATAATTTATTCTAAACCATGGGTTGTTTGCAACTGGAAAAAACCCCAGAAATATAGAACATAAAACCTGAGGGTTCCCAGGGTGTTTTTTACCTCTTCTTAAAACAGTCATTAGTTACTCCCAGGTCTGCTTCATTTGATACACAGTTGGTTTCATTCTGAAATCCAGTTTTGCTTTCCTTTGCATTATGCTCTGAAATGCTTGGGTAAGTTTTAGTTAATTGCTAATTGTTTGTCATTTAATAGGTAAATAATTGACACTGTTTTAAATAGTTAAAAGCCATTACTAATGCACACTAATACTTAATAAAAGTATTTTTGTTAAATTTCTAAATGTAAGTACGTGAAGGATTAAGTGTCCAGTTCCTTTAGGAAAAGAAAACATTAAATAGTTCTGATAATACAATTTTAAAGCAGGTGGCTATAAACAACTATTTGAATTCCAATTCACAAAGTTTTAATTTTGTTTTTGAATATACATTACTAGGGACTGGTCTTGCTCAGAGTAATAAATACATGTGGAATAAATACATGTAGAATAAAACATGATTGCAACATCCTGTTGACACTAGCTATGACAAATAATAACCAAGCATCATTCCTTAATAGGTCCAAGAGCTCATGGAAATGATACTTTCTTAAAAGAGATCAAGTGGACAACATGGCTCTGTTGTCTCTGTACTTCTGATAGGGGGTCATAGGGTATCTTCACAACACTATCTGCTTTTCCTTCACAATTTAGTGCTATATCTTTATCAACAAAGTAATAATTAAAAAGTACATATATATAATGTCCACTTAATTGCTTCCAACATATACATATTTTTTTTTCCAGTAACTTCTGGAAGATACTTGCTCTCACCATCTGGCTGCAAATTATTGAGTTTGACTAAACATTTTATAATTAATCATAGTCATTCAGTTCCTTTATAAAAGATGGATTATGTCCTTCAGTCTGAAGAAAGTTAGGATTTAACTGGCATTAAATTCTTTCCTAATGAAGTAGTCACGTATTTCATTTTAAGTTATGCCCTCTGATAAAACTGAATGTAAAATTTTATTTCATCTTTTCCTCTTCTACAGTCCTAAATCACTCATCCTGTACAAACTGTTTAATTGTTGATCTCAAGGACCAAAAAGAGGAATCTTGAAATATCAAAGGATTTATTTTTTCATTGACAGTAAGAGGATTCCCATATTTGATGGACAGTCATAAAGATGGTTTTAAGATTTAATTAAATATTTTCCAGTAGATGGCAGCCTTTAACAGTAATTGGAAATTCTGAATGGTACCTATGAAGGCTCCAGTACTTCCCAAGTTGTTATGCCTTTCTTTTGCAAACATTGGTTAAAAGTGATTTATAAATTTGCTTTTTTCAATTTAAGAATGGCCAAAACTTGTTATGCATGCTCTGTTTTGCTTTCTTAAATCCACAGGAAATGTCTATGTCTGTGTTTTTCTGCCTTAAAAGAAGACGAAAAGTACTACCTAAATCCAGAAACTAAAAACGAAAAATGTTCCAGTTGATTAACTTGATACTAACTGAAGACAAGATGAGTTGGATTTTTAATGTTGGTAATATGATTTGGGGCAAGATGTTGGAAAACCTTTGTGATATGTCTGTGACTATGATTGTGCAGTATTGGAATTTAGATTCATATTTTATTTCAGGTATGCATACAAGAGAAAGTATGCTTTTCCACAGGTTTCTTCAAAATTTACATCCTTGGATTTATTGTAAAAAATCAGCTTGTTAGGACCTGACCCTTCTCCACCCCAATGTAGTTCATTAGCTATAGTAATTCACATATTTTATCTACTTGTACATAGTACTGTAGTTCAGAATACTAAGTATATCCCCAAACAGAAGACTTTAGTGATCATTTCACTTCACACATGCCAATGTAATCTTATTTCTTAAGTTTTTTCTGCATCCTCCCACCTTCACTCTTTCTTGTTCTCAGTATCACCTTAAACTTTGAGAACAACAAAATTATTCGCTTGTCTACTTCAGTGTCAATGAGATAGGATTTGATGGAAAGAGGTACTATCTTTTAAGAGAGCTATGTCTAAGGAACCATATAGTTCAAACATGACCTACCAAATGATGAACCAAAACAAAGTTCAGACAAAGAATTTTAGCAGGATGTGATGTTTCCATTTTATGAATGCTTTAGTACAACAACTTATATCTTCTTGACATTTAGGATATTTTAGGACATTCAGTCCTGTTCTAAAAAGAAAAGAGTGTTTCAGTCTCATTTAAATAACCTTAAAAAAACAACAAACAAACACAAAAAAACCAAACCAGGAAATGGAACTAGACTTATATAATATTCCTTGGAAACATTTTAATTTGAAAATGAATAATTCTGCGTAGCATGCAAAGGGGGACTGTGAAGATTTATTTGTTTGTTTGTTTGTTTTTAAGTGGCATGATCACATTACCAAGTCTATATCAAGGGTATTGTGACCAGTGCTGGACTCCCCAGCACAAGAAAGAGTACACTAAAAGGACAAGAATATAATTAAGGGGTTGAAGCATCTGCCATAGGTAGAAAGGATGAGAATGTTGGGGTTGTTCAGCCTGAAGAAAAGAGGTTGTGGTCTTATTCTTGTCTTTAAATACCCAAAGGGAGGGTGCAAAGAAGACAGAGCCAGACTGTTTCCAGTGCTGCCCAATGACAGGACAGGAGGCAATTAAAAAAAATAAAAAAAACATAAATTTCAACCTGAAAAAAGTTGAAAACTTTTCATTGAGAGGGTGACCAAGCACTGGAACAGGAGGCCCAGGGAGGCTGTGGAGGCTCCATCTGTAGAAATATTGAAAACCCAGCTGGACAGGATACTGAGGAGCCTTCTTGAAATTACTCTGCTTTAGCTGTGTGTATTGGACTAGGTGATTTCAAGAGAGCCCTTCAAACCTCAAATATCCTGTGATTATATGGATGGTAGACTGAAACTTACAGGGGATTTGAAAACTTATCCAACATCACACAGGTATTTTAGATTATTATTATTTCTCTATTGTCAGAATAGTCACTGAAAATTACACAGGCTTACAAAATATTAACAGTATTTCAGAAGTTTCAAGTAGGAAGTAATTTTTTCTAAGTCCTTGTGAATGACTACTGAAAAAAAACCTATTGCATCTTGCTCTCAAGTCTTATTAAGCTGACAAAATCTTAGAACTTCAGAAGTGCTCAAAACACTTCAAAAGGATTGGTGTGCAATGCCTTTTCACTGTACTTCCTTGGATATCCATCAGTTTGTCAAAACTTTTGTTATTTTACTGCTCTCCAGAATTGAATAATGTGTGGTAGAACACAAAATTGGCAAATCATTTATTTTGTAAGTATATCCCATATTAAAAGACAATTCTGTGTTCCCTGTTTAGCTGACTTGTGGTAAGCTTTTATATTTTTACTGATGAAATCAAGAATTGGATTTAGGAGATCTAGGAGCACTATGATGAGTTGAAATTGTAAAAAAATGGGCAGGTAAGGGTCCAATACTTGCCTTTGTCAATATATAACTGTTACAGCCTAGTGGCATGGAAAACAGGACTGTAAGATTTAAAACTAGATGAGAAAAATATCAAAATTGTTGGGGCTCATCCATGGAGTGATCCTCGCTGCTCCTCTATGGCATCAGTCACTTTTCTGCTCTGTTTCCTGTGGAGTGGATCAATATTCTGTCCTGCTCCTTGTTAAAATGTGAACTCCAGTTGATCTTTACCTTACAGAAAACCACACAATCTGAGGATTTGGTTCCGTCGTGGTTTTTTTTCTACTAGTGGCTTTTAACTAAATGATAACAGGAAAGTCAAAGTACCTCAACTCTTTTATAAAAATCCCAAAGAAGAGAAAATAATGTAACAGATATTTCATAGATCCTGTCCCCTTAAAACCTATTTGAACATGTTGGATATTTTGTCTCATTTTATTCTTCAGATAGAAGAAACTTTAAAAATAACTCTGAGGAAGGTTTGATATATTTTCCTCAGTCGAAACTGTTTAATTTCAATACATACCTACTAATGATGTTGTTCAGCAGGGTTGATATAAGTGGTAATTAACCTGGGCCATAATTTGTATTTTACACAATTCTAGTATTGTTTTCATGAAAATGTGCAGTAGGTAATTATCAAGTTAAAGTATTAAGGAACAAACTCTAATAAGTGAAGCAAAACAAGACTTTAGAAGTGGTTAATCAAACTTCTTACTGCAAAAACCCGCTTTTCCTTCCCCCGTTTTCTACCTTACTCTAAGGGAATTTTGTTCTGTACAAACCCAGCAGACCTAAACCCACAAGGAACATTGTACAAAGAGCTCAGAGGTAATAAATTATAGCCAAATGGGCTAAGGTAGACACTTGAAAGGGTAGAATAGGCCTGAAGCCAAGGTTCTCTTCAGGCTTCAGCGAATAGAACACGAAACAATGGAAAGTTCATAAGTTCACCAAAGGTCACCGACGAAGAGGAGTAAAAATGAGACCCTCTGATGAAGTAAGACCCCATGTACCACCAAATTACTCCCCAAAATGAAGACCACGCCTCCAAACCCTCCCCTGACTCCACCTGCTATGAATATTGTAATCTAATATGAATATGTATGTGAATATGTTGTAATCATAATCAAAACTGTATAAATTATCTACCTTTGCCTGACCATGGTAGAGCTCCTTTGTCTGGCCCGAGCCAGGGAGTTCTCCAATGTCACTTAATAAATACCTGCTGTTTAAAGGCATAAAACTCTGTCTCTAAGCAGTTTTATCCGCCTTTTTGGGGCATCAATCTGGCACCCCAGATGGGACAGGTGACTTCTCCGCCTGGCTACAGAATCCACCGGAGTTCGGGACCCTGTCTTTGGGCCCACAGGTAAGCTTTTTACCTATGTAAGGGGGGCTCCCTTCTTTGCTGTCTTCTCACAGGGGTGGACAAGGACCTGCTTATAGTTAAAAAGTATTTATACTGGTTTAGTTTGTATTGGGATGGATAAATATACCCCCTTAGCAAGGACAGGACGCTGTCTATCTCATGGGGTATGCCAAGAAAGGGACGCCTTCTCAGTTTTGTATTGTGGGGTTAGAGTCCCTTTTCTTGCAGGTTAGAGTACTGCTTCTGTATAAAAAGGGTTAGAGTCCCTTCTCTTGCAGGATAGAGTCATGCTTTATACTCCTCTGAAATAAAACAGTTCTATATGAACACCTTGGAAAATATTTCACATTTATATTTGTCTTATAAGTGCAGTAAGTGGGTTTTATCCTGGTAAGCACCATCATAAAGCCATGCAGTCACCTTGAAATTTTAGATATTTGCTAAAATTCTGAATTTATATTCAGTAAGTAAATAAGAACAGGAGAATAGTCAGCCATCTTCAGAGCCTACTGGTGCTTCCATGACATTTCCAAAATTTCTTCATGTAAAAGCAAATTTTTTGTTTTGAAAGTTAGGATACAACTCGGATTTTTCTGACATTTGTATTTATTTCCTGTTTCAATGTTTCCTTGTCTTCAATGAGAGAATAGAAAAAATTAAAAGAATGTTCCTTTTTGCTTTAAAAACTCAAACAAAACACTTCCTAGCCAGTCTCTTGCTGCATTGCCAGCAGACAGTGGCTTGGTGAAGAATAATTGAGGGAGCTCAGCTTATTCGTGCTGGAGAAGAGATGAGTGCAAGGTGATCTTATCAATGTATACAAATACCTTAAGGATGGTGAACAAGAGGATGGGTCCAGTCTCTTTTCAGTGGTACTCAATGACAGGATACAGGACAATGAGCAGAAACTGAAACACAAAAAGTTCCATCTGAATATAAGGAAAAACTTCTTTACTTTGAGTGTGACTGAGCACTGGAACAGGCTGCCGAGAGATGTGGTGTCTCCTTCTCTGGAGATGCTCAAAACCCTCCTGGACACAATCCTGTATACCCTTCTCTGGGTGAACCTACTTTAGCATGGTTTACCTTAGATGATCTCCAGAGGTCCCTTCCAATCCCAAACATTCTGTATGATTCTGTGATATTAAGTAAAGTGTGTGTGTCCATTCTGAGGCTGTTCAGGCCAACCTAACTGTAATTCATATTGCTTGTTCATATCCTCAGTCCCAATATCCATTTATCAATCTTTCTCCATCTGTTCTTCCTGTCATACTCCTAAACTGTCTACCATTTGTTACAGATTGCTTTTGTTCTAATAAGTGAAAACCACCTAACACGACAATGCACCTGAACGTGATTCCAGTTAAATGAATAAAAATATAATACTGAATAACTCCGGTCTTTATCACCTTGGAAAGCTCCATTGATTTCTTATGTAATGTAATTAAGAATTAATTAGATCCCAAGGCCTCAAAGGCAAACTTATGGTATTAGTGTTTAAATTGCTGTATTAGTTCTGTCAATTTTTTTATCCCTGATTCTTTTCCATGACAAATACTTAAAATTAATGGAAACTCATTGAAAACCTTTTTCAAAATTGATTGTTTTATTTGGTTGGCTGTTTGGGGGTTTTTGCTTGATTGCTTTTTAGTGGGAGAGGGGGTTTATTTATTTATTTTTTTTCCTCCCAGAGGAGTAATGCCAATGCTTAACATAGCACATAAACTTTTATTTGTCCTACATATACCTCCAGTGATTATTCTAATGTCTAGTCTAATTGTCTATATGGCAGTGCAGAAGTATTGCTAAGGCAATCTGGCTAAGGACTATGGAAGTTATTTTTCTTCAAGATATGGACAGTCCAGCACATTTCTGATGGGAAAAAAAATAGAAATCACATTCTCTTTCCTTTATGCAAGGAGATTTGAGCTATCAGGATGGTGGTCTAGAAATAAATAGGTTACAAGTTTGTTGTTTTGGGTCTTTTTGTTGACAGGTGCTCTCTTAAATTGAAAGAAATAGACCTAATAAGATTCAAAAGTTAGATGCTGAAACTGGACAAGAGTAGGCTTTTAACATGGAGGTAATAAATCATTGCATAACTGATCTAGGGCTATGAAGCATTGTCATCAGTTTCAGCCTTTTAAGTCAACATTAGACATCGTTCTAAAAGGTGCTCTATTGTAAAAACAAAAGTAGTGTTTCTTAGCTGAGGTTCTTTCATTTGCACTGTGAAGAACATTAAAATGGGAGACTAAAATTGGTATTCTGGTGTTAAAAGCTATCTTATCTAAAAATATATGTACATGGATTAAGTTCTAGGCTACATGCAGCTGCCAAAATCTGCATATCATGACACCTGCTTGGAATACAGTCTGTGGTCTAGATGTTTCTTGAGTTTCTTCATCTCTTATCTGCCAGCTCTGTGAGGATGTTTTGGACATCATCAGGTAGCATAGTTTGTTGTCACAAATACATATGTTTAGGTAACTGGATTTATGTCTTTGTTGGATTCTGAATTATGATAGCCGGTTATTAAAGGTCATTGGCAATTCTCATCCTATTTAAACATGTCCCAGACTGCATATAAGCAGTAAGCATGTATAGGTGAGATGATGTTGTTTAAGTGTCAGCTCAATGCCAGAACAAAAACAGGAACCCTACTGACGTCATCTTCAGTGCTAGAGCACTCCTGCTCATTCAACTGCTAGCTTGATACGTGGTTGCACTGCTTACAGCACAAGGACACAATTTTTACATAGAGGTCCAGGATATTCCCTCCTTTCCCCACAGAATCCTTCCTCCATGGTATGCAGGACATTTTCCCATCCATAGGTGGCCCCAAAACAACTAGAGATAAGCAGGCACTGACAATAAGTTTTTGGTGGTCAGATTAGTCATTATCACAGCCATACTCTCAGGCAAAGGGAAGATGTTGTGGAACACTTTGCAGTTCATGCTTTCTGTGTGCTCTAACTGTGGTGTTACTAAAAAATTCTGTGCACTGGAAAACAGTCAAAAGAAAGATTTTGATGGTTTGTTTTGATAGTTTTTTTGGAGGCTTATCACAAAATTGGTTTGCATGGAGCTATTTCAGCTTTTTGTAAGATGTTAGAGATAACTGGGACATATTTCAAGAAGATTCAATAGAAGAGAAAACTTTGCGGTGGTTGCTGTAGTTTACCCACAGCCGCTGGCTTGCCATAGTTCACTAGCACTTGGAATGACAGGAAATACTGTATAAGACTGCTATAGGCTCAGATAAAAATTTGATTATAAGAACCACAGGGACGATTGAATAGAAGGATGAGGTAAAGGTTTCTGGGGGGTTGAGTGGCAGGCACCAAAACATTATCTATATCTCATGAAGGTGACAGAAATACTGAATAATACAAATTTGAAGGGATAAAGATCACGGTTAAAGGATATTGTAGAGAAAATAACAGAGCTTGTCAAAGACTTAAAACTGAAAAGTCAATCCTGTTAATATGACCTGTTAAAATATCTAATTAAGCAGTAGAAATTTCAGTGCATAATAAAAAAAAAACATATATAAGCACTTAACAAGAGATGGAAGTGTCATTAAACAAGGCAACATAGGCGTACTAAACAGACAAACAATTAGAAAACCAAATACCAGACTGCAGGTAAAGCAAAATGGACCAAATTAATTTATTTTAAAAGACAAAGATGGACAAAGGCAATTAGTCAGAGCCTTGAAAATGCCCATGCTTAAAAAAATGTACAGATATAAGTAAAAAATAAATACTATATGCCAGGGTGTTCAGAGAAAAACCAAACCAAACCAACCAACCAAAAAAAACCAAACAAAAAAACCCCCCAAACAAAACAACCAAAAAATCAAAACCAAAACTAAACAAGCAAACAAAAAAATAAAACCAAAACCAAAATCAAAATGCATGTGTTTAAATTCCAGAAAGGATTTTTTTTCAATTAAGAATCAGAATCACTAAGATTGGAAAAGACCTCCAAGATCTTAAGTCCAACCTTCAACCAAATACCAAGAATGTACAGAATTTAGGGATGCTAAAATTGTAATCCATTCAAAATAAATATAATACCTGTCACATAAGTGAATTACAGAGGAGCAGAAGCAAACACATGAACCTTAAATAGGATGTATAGAAAACGTATTCAAATAGAGGAATACGTTAGACAATGTATAGACAAAAGAGAATTAGAATCACTTGGCAGTGTGTTAAATAGCATCATGGAAGGAGACACAGAGAAAGAGAGCAGTTTATATGTGTGAAGGTTCTGTATATAATGCCACAGCATCGTCTGTCTCAGAGCCAGGGTGAACAGTGTTAGGGCAGTAGGGTCAGTTGCTGGTAGTCAGAAGTCCCAAGGGTATGTCTACACATTTCTTTCCAACGAATAGATAGTTTAGACTGAATATTGAACTGAATTCAATGTTTACCTGTCAGTCTGTACACACCAAATGCACTTTGTCTCTTGGGGTCTTCTGTGGAAGGCAGTGAATTGTCAACTCATCTAAGAGTTGCAAAGAAGTTTTAGGTGCTGGCAGCTCAGTCTGAGACTTCTGCTCCTTAAGGATTCAGCAGATATGAACAGCAGATGATCTGGATCATCTCCTGAGCTTAGACACCCAAATTCTTACTCCATTGTAATTTGAATTGATCCTGTTTTTTCCCAAATCTTTTATTAACTGCAATAATAAATGCTTGAAAATATAAAAGAACAGAAAAATATTAATAGAGGCCACAGAATTAGACAGATAACAAGCAGCAAAACTATGCTTTCTCTCCCTGTAAAGCATCCACAAAATTTGTCAAATCAGACACAGATTATACACAATAGTGAAGAGGTGAATTTCAGTAGTGAGCATATTTATCAAGACAAAGAAATTAGTCATATTACCCCCATTCAGTTCTTTTTAGTGTCCTTTTTAATCAGTCACAGATATGGGTGGGGAAAAGAAAGATATATAAGGAAATAACTTTTTTGACAATGTTAACGACATTTTACTGATGGCTCTATATGCCAATAGTGTTAAGTCATACAACAAAGAAATATCCTACCGTAAAACTTGTGTATTAAGGTGAACGGTTAAACTTTTTTTTGCAGGTGTAGTCAGGTGTAGCACTGATTTTTACCCGGTTAATTCAAAGCATTATAAAATATTTTGTGACATATAAGAAGGTAACTGTTAAGTTGTTGCAGGGAGCTGAATTCCATGGGTATCTATGATATAAAGTCTGTAAATTTAAAGATTTATTAATATTTATATACTGAGTTGTACATCAGATTGCTTATTAATCCTATTACTACATATAATATATCATTGCATCTTATAATTTGGACTGCAAATACTAAGGACTGAAATGAGATCAGATTTGTTAATTCCAGAATTACATATTTATAGAAATATGGCAAAGATAAGACCCACTTTTTTTTGCCTTAAGCACTGATGTAATATGTGACTATAGTTAACTTCGGATTAACCAGATGTGATGTGTTCTGTCCAGTTTAGGTTCAGTGCTCTGTTTTGATTATTTAGTGCTGAAAATAGTAAGTACTACTTAAAACAAGCAGGTGTCAGAGTCTAATATGTGGACAGGTTCTTTTAGGTATTCATTGGGAACTGTAGTAATAGGACAAGGAGTAATGGCTAAAAATTGAAGGAGGGCAAATTTAGGTTAGATATTAGGAAGAAATTTTTTTACTTTGAGGGTGATAAACACTGGAACAGATTGCTCAGAAACATTGTAAATGCTCCAAATCTGGCAGTGTTCACAGCCAGGTTAATAAGGTCTTGAGAAGTCTGGTCTAGTGGGAGGTGTCCCTGCCCCATGGGAGGTGGGGTTGGGACTAGGTGGTCTTTAAGGTCCATTCCAGCCCCTAAACATTCTATGATTCTATGATTACAAAGTAGAAGACAATGTTTAATACCAGGTTTTCTTTCCTAAGGTTGGTTGATGCTGTACAGGATTTGTACTTAGCAAAGTGATACAGTAATGTACTTGTACCACAATGTAAGTAAATATTACATTTAATGGAGTCCAGGAATAGCAATAGAGAGCTGAATTGGAACACAAATGTGATACCCACCATATGGTATCTCTGACATACTCACTGTCATGAGTTTGAGCAGCCTGATTGTCAGGAATGTATATGTCGCTTGAAACTAGCTCAGTCCTATTGCTCTTGGTTGATTTTGGCATAGCTTGAATTAATTTTCTTCATAATAACTTGCATGAGGCTATGATTTGGATTTGTGCTGGAAACAGTGTTAATAACACAGAGATATTTTTGCTGTTGCTGAGCAGTGCTTACATACGGTCAAGGCCTTTTCTGTCTCTCATACCACCCCCGCCCAGACCCCAACTGACCCAAGGGATATTCCATATCATCTGGCATTGTGCTCAGCGTATAAACCTGGGGGAAGAAGTGAAAAGGGAGCACTCTGGTGTTGTAGCAGGATGACACTGCAAATAGAGGAATCACTTTTTAATGATTATTCAGTGACAATGTGTTCCTGCTCTTAGATGAAAACAAGTGGTCAAGGGAAAAAAAATGTTAAAAATTATGTAGAAAAACCTAACAAGGAGCTGGAAGTATAGACTGGTTAAAGCTATCTGAGGTTCATAGAAAGTTTATCTAATATTTTTATGACAAATCTGCACTCAGTTTACTACTTAGGATCTGTATTTACTTTTTGGGGACCATCAAACATAAAACAAAAGGGCTAACTCCTACGGTTTTCAGTTTTGTTGCAGAGAAGTCTCTGTAGCTTGCCCCTACACCTACCTCTCATCCTCTCTTTGAATAGAAGAAATGAGAAAGATAGTTACAGTCAGGTTGTTCTGGTGAGCATGTAAATCATTCTGACGGATTCTTTACATTATTCATTCTAACACAGTAAGGAAAGGCAGAAGAGGCTTGTGTGGAGAACAGTAATCAGCTCTACTTTTCATAGAGAAGACACTGTTAGTGTCATGCAGTATAAAGCTAGTGCCACTTACATTTGGATAATTCTTTGTTCCTGTGCAGTTTTCCTAAACTCTTTGTAAAATACTAATAAGACCAGCTGTTTTGTGGAAGAAATGTAATTACCATGAACAGAGATTCTGAATGAGATATTTTGTCTTTCATAGTAAACCTGGAAAAGTAGCATCACTTCTCATAAAACCACAGGAAGAACTGAATATGTTAAAATGCCTGTTAGAGTAAGGAAAAAGTAGTTTGGTTTCTATTTGATTTGTAGTTCAGATAGTTACGTCTATAATACCATGTTAACTCTGGGCTTTATTTTGCACTCTGATCCACACAATCACCATGCAAATCAAAAGATTTTAGTGCATCAGCTCATTTACTAAATTGAGATGTTGTCACCTGAAACTTAAAGGTGAAACAAGACTAGCACAAACTTTGGTTTCTAATCCCTGAATATAGCCCCTAAAACTGCCTTACTCCACCATGGACTTGCCTGAAGTTCATCTCCACATAAATGCTCTATTTCTACATTCTTATATTCTCCTCAGCAGAAAAACAAGGTACAGGAATGCAGGTAGGGGCTCTTCTAAGTGCAAGCAAAGGCATATGAGATACTGGAAAAGTATGTTTGTTCTGCCAAAATGTGATGTGAATGCAACAGCCATGAGCCACAAGTGAACCAAGACAGACAGATGCTTTGGATGAAAATAGCTCAAGCACAAGTGAGCAACAAATTGTAACCTACATTTAGGAATAGTGACTAGCAGCACTATAGGCTTGTAACAAATCTGGCAGAGTCCAGAAAAGCTTTTCTGCCAGCAGCTTATAGTAAGAGATTATGTCTGTCGTACATAGTTTACTGATTCAATAGATAATACAAGGATGAAAAGAAAGATTGGCACTTGGAAAGATTTTATGCTAATGATCTCTAATTTTTGTAAGCTGTGTAAAAAAGAGAACATAATCCATTATTATCTTCAATTTCTCTCTTTTGGAGTTGGAGATTCAAGCAAACACAGTTCAAGTTGCCTTTGTGCTGAGTACTAAAGTAGCTAACTGGGATTCTCTTTATCTTTCTCTGTTACTTTTCTTGTTTACTCTCTTACAATTTCAGGATTTAGATAATTTATTAAAAAGTAGAAGGAACAGCAATCCTTTTCTCACCTTAACTTTCTAGACTGAAAGAGAGTCTCTTATAGCTCATAAACTTTTCAACTGTATCTATTAAAACATGAAATTAGCAAAGGGAAGGCAAAAATATATCAGTTATGCATTTTATTCTACAGTAAATTATTCTAGGATCACTCTTACCTCTGGTCCCCTTTCATTCCTCCTGCTCTCATCCTCATGGAAGGCTGGAGATGGGCAAGAAGTTGGGAGTGGACATAGGTAAGACAGCTGACCCAGACTGACCAATAGGATGGTCCATACTGTGTGATGTTGCCCTCAGCCCAGGGTAAGAAGGAGGGAGGATGGGTATTTCTGCTTATGGTATTTGTCTTCCCAGACAATTCATACATGTGCTGAGGGAAGTAGTTGGATATCTGCCTGCCAGTGGAAAGTAGTGAAAGAATTTCTTCATTTGTTTTGCTTGCAAAAACTTCTGCTTCATATTAAACTGCCTTCAATCAGATCAGTCAGTAAATCTTATTTATTGTCTTGTTATTTTACGAAAATTTTGTGAAGTACTCAGTCATTGCATTTAGTATTATATTAAAAAAAATAAAAATTCCTAGTGAGATTAAGAAATAGTCCTCTTGGTTTACAACAGTAGAAACTCTATAATGGCCAGAGAATTGGCTTTACTGGATGGAAAAAAAAGTGCACACTATAACAGAGTTTAATACTTTTTCATAATTACTGAAACTTACAGTTATCATTTTCAAGCAAACTTTACTGGAAGTCTGGGGTTTTTTAATTTCTGAAGGAGAATTTTCTTCCCAAAAGAAACATTTTCTGTGGTGGTTAATATTTTCATTCTAACAAACCTGGTTTTTTTTACTTCCCTTAAAATTTCTGTTAAAAATGCATATGTCTCCCAGCTCCATTCACTGCACTGACGAGCAGAATAATTCTGCTCTCTGAAGATAGATGTCCAACATCACTTCAGATGACTTAGAGTATTCAAGACATTGATATAAATCTGGTAAATGATACTAAGGGCATACAGGATAATAATGTTCTTCTGCAGCAGTGTCCACAGGTGAGGTGAATTTACGTCTGGGATGAACCCTAGGTACTCGTTGACTTTGTGGGATCATAGATACTGAGGACACGTGAATGTCTATGTGCAGATAAATATAAACATTGGAAAAATAAGTTCTCAAGACTTGTCTCTGGGGGTACAGAGAGAAAGTGGGTTAGAAAATGAGGTGCAGGAAGCTGTGGGATTCTTGCAGGCCATCTCCTCTGGCTGTATGTGGCACATGCCTCCTACATAAAAAAACCTGCTGGACAGATAGAAGAACAGGGTTGACCTAATTTCTACCATTTTAACAGAATTTCCAAGGGAGAAAAGTCATCACTTAACTGTAGGGTCAGCTAAAGTATTTTTCAGGCTAACACTTGGTAAGCATGAACTAAAAGAAGATTATATGCTTAGCCGTAGTCATTAGTGCAGACACAGACACATGAATAAAACTAACAGTATTTTAATTTTTTTAAAGACCTACATAAGTTCACAGAAGACCTGACAACTCCTCGACTGGTGTATATTCACATACCTCTTTAGAAGCTCCTGAATCTACCCTGCTTACCTTACTGAAAGATATTTCTTTTTCTAGAAAGAGATGGGGATTGCAAAACTGTCCTCTGAACTATCGATTTCTGTGTCCAAGTGCTGTTAAAAGAAACAAAAAAAACCAAGCCAAAGCAACCAAACAAAAAAAAGAGAACATTGTCATTTTTTGTTATAGCTAGAAATATTTACAGTAACTTTTATGATACTCAAATAAGGAAATAAAGTTCAGGAACATTTATCAGAATCAGGAACCTGACCCTCTTTTGTGCTGGAATTTGTCTAGTCACCATGATCTCCACAAGAAAATAATGTGATTTTTTAAAAAGACAAAAAACACAGAGACTATAAAGAGAAATTAAGACAGTGTCTTGTGTTAAACTTTGGGAGATAGAGAAGATGGTATTGATCCTCTGAGACCTTGAAAAATCTGGTTTAAATTTTCCTGAACTTAGCAAAAGTTTTATGNATAAATATAAACATTGGAAAAATAAGTTCTCAAGGCTTGTCTCTGGGGGTACAGAGAGAAAGTGGGTTAGAAAATGAGGTGCAGGAAACTGTGGGATTCTTGCAGGCCATGTCCTCTGGCTGTATGTGGCACATGCCTCCTACATAAAAAAACCTGCTGGACAGATAGAAGAACAGGGTTGACCTAATTTCCACCATTTTAACAGAATTTCCAAGGGAGAAAAGTCATCACTTAACTGTAGGGTCAGCTAAAGTATTTTTCAGGCTAACACTTGGTAAGCATGAACTAAAAGAAGATTATATGCTTAGCCGTAGTCATCAGTGCAGACACAGACACATGAATAAAACTAACAGTATTTTAATTTTTTTAAAGACCTACATAAGTTCACAGAAGACCTGACAACTCCTCGACTGGTGTATATTCACATACCTCTTTAGAAGCTCCTGAATCTACCCTGCTTACCTTACTGAAAGATATTTCTTTTTCTAGAAAGAGATGGGGATTGCAAAACTGTCCTCTGAAGTATCGATTTCTGTGTCCAAGTGCTGTTAAAAGAAACAAAAAAAACCAAGCCAAAGCAACCAAACAAAAAAAAGAGAACATTGTCATTTTTTGTTATAGCTAGAAATATTTACAGTAACTTTTATGATACTCAAATAAGGAAATAAAGTTCAGGAACATTTATCAGAATCAGGAACCTGACCCTCTTTTGTGCTGGAATTTGTCTAGTCACCATGATCTCCACAAGAAAATAATGTGATTTTTTGAAAAGACAAAAAACACAGAGACTATAAAGAGAAATTAAGACAGTGTCTTGTGTTAAACTTTGGGAGATAGAGAAGATGGTATTGATCCTCTGAGACCTTGAAAAATCTGGTTTAAATTTTCCTGAACTTAGCAAAAGTTTTATGATAGTGCTAACTGGATGCAAAACTCCAGTTAGTTGCTTACGGAATATTTCTCATGCAAATGAACTGGTATATATATATATATATATATAAAGTGAATAGCTAAATGGTTTCAATATTTTAGAATCCTAGAATCATAGAATTTGCTGACTTGGAAGGGACCCTTCAGGATCATTGAGTCCAACTCCTGGCCCTGCACAGGACACCCCAAGAATCACACCATGAGCCTGAGAATGTTGTGAAAATGCTTTTTGAACTCTGTCAAGCTTGGTGCTGTGACCACTTCCCTGGGGGGCCTGTTCCAGTGCCAACCACCCTCTGCGTGAAAAGCTTTTTCCTGATACATAGCTTAACCTTCCCTGATTCAGATTCATGCCTTTACCTTGAGTTCTGGCACTGGTCACATGAGTGAGGTCAACATCTGCCCTTATGAGTCTATGATTTTTTTTCAACTTTAAAATTTCTACATTTGGTTGATTTTCAGTGAATGATATTTTTTGTTCCTCAGTCATAAGAGAGGATGAAAATAAGTTCCAAGACATTTGCAAATTATCCTGAGGTGTACTGCATAATATGAGAAAAATATGAGCCTTGCAAGACCTTTGGGCTCACTATTATTGTCATAGTATACACAGTGATGTCTTCTGCAGTAATGTAATAATTAAATATGTTTATTTTATATAGAAAAAGAGACACATTTGCATATGAGTATTTTTCTTTAATCTGAATTTAATGAAACAGTCATGGTCTGAAGTTCATAAATATATTAATCTTCAAATCAAATATTTTTTAATTTTTTCATATTCTAACTTTATAAACACAAAGGGAAGCAAAAACCTTTTTACATTTTTACATTTCATAGGAAAAATGCAGTGCTTTGTGTTAAATAACACTTTATTTATATTATAGTTAATATCAACAGTCTGAGAAAGGTGTATAGGAGAAGGAGACATTTTAGTAGATGTGTTAACATCTTAAAGCACCCTTTGTACTGAGGGGTTGTTGCTGAGCATTTTCTATTTCGTTTGGCCAGAGGAAGGTGCAGAGACTCAGCCTTTCCTAGGATGAGGTCCAACTTTGTTACTCTATTGAGCCAAGAGATAATTAACATTTATAAAATTAACATTTATAAACATTTATTAACATATATAAACTATGTGTATATATATATACACATATATAATATACATGTATATACACATATATAATATAAAATATCACAATTAAAAATGTGTCTGTATAAAAATTGCCTTTCTGAATAAACCTAGGAGAATTCTTCCTAATTTTAGGCACTACCTTCCTTTGAAGATTAACCACAAATTAGTAAATCTATTTAGTTCAGTGTTGCATTTGCAAATCAGCCCACTTATATGAGACCTTAAGTACTTATTTAGAGGAAAAATAGCAGTACTGGGTATGCTTATGTTTTGAAGAAAAAACCTCCTGTGATTTTATTTTAACTTCAATATCAAAAACAAAAGTATATATTTTAAAAAAAAAATAGCAGATGCTTGAAGTAATACATTTTTTTTTCTTTTGTTATTGTTACAGTGTAGGAAAAAAAAAAGGTACCTGGAATATATTTCTGATTTATAACCAGCTGTTTGTCAATTCAAAACCAAACCATGTTAACATTACTTCTGCTTTTTCCCACTGCAATAAGCTTTGTTGGAACATTTCAAACTCAAGTAAAGATGGATCGCATGCCTGAAATAAAGTGAGGGGGCAGAGAGTAAGTTTTGTCCCTAAGTGTTGGTACACAACTGTGTTATAGCATAGCAGTCTTCTCGGTCTTACCGTGAAATGATGTGACATAATTTTGCTTAGAATTGTATAATGCAGTATATATCCATGTTACTTAATTAGAATAGTGAGGAATTTAATTTGCAACAAATCTAATTCCAAGGGATAAAACTTCAATAGCAAAACATATATGACTCACTGACAAAATAAATAGTAGTTTTATTAGTAGTCTTGTAGTAAATCTTTCAGTATGGGCCATTTTACATGGTTCTGTTGAGTTATATCTGAGACTTTCATGACATGAAATGATACATTGAAACAGTCTGAAGAATGCTTGAGTCAGATAAGTACCAAGATTTCAAGGGTTTATCCATAATGTATATTTTTATGTGTAACATTACCTGAGGAATACATCAGGATGAGTATAGTATTTCAGTATGATGGCAGATTAAATGTAAGGTACTGCAGGGTGACAGAAATGTATCTAAATATGCCACCAACTTGCACTTCTGTAAAACAAAAGATTACAAAGTCATGTAGAAAGATTAAAGAAAATATCTGTTGTGCTGCAACAGTAAATTTGCAACTGCAAATTTGCTGATGACACCAAGTTGAGAGGGAGTGTCGACCTGCTGGAAGGCAGGAGGGCTCTGCAGAGGGACCTGGATAGACTGGAGAGATGGGATGATTCCAATGGGAATTCCCAGCCAAGTGCTGGGACCTACACTTTGGCCACAACAACCCCCTGCAGTGCTACAGGCTGGGCACAGAGTGGCTGGAGAGCAGCCAGGCAGAAAGGGACCTGGGGGT